>JACDNR010000686.1:0-60478 GCA_013421045.1 Propylea japonica
TAAAAATCTGAGCAATCGGATGTCGATCTTTTCGCTCGGGCATTTCGACGGATCAAAGCGATTTGATCCATAGAGTTTTATGGTTTTTATATATTTTTTTTTATGTTGAGTTCCTGATCCGACAACCGATAGATTGAAAAATTCTAATACTTATCACCACTTTCATTCTCTGTTTTCATTTTCATTAAAAACCTAATTAATTCATGAAAATTTTTCGATATAGCTATCGTAGTTATGAATGGGCAGGAGGAGATATTCCTTTCTCGTTTATTTTTCGTGTAATTAATTAATTAATTAGGATCTTTCGGTACAACTATCGCCGTATTGATCGACCAGAATGGATATTGCATTCTTCGTTTCCTTTGCATTTAGTGCCTTTGCGCCTAATCATTTAATTGAGATTTTACGGTAGAGGTACGAAAAGGGTGAAAGTATCGTTAAAAGATGAGCATATTTCCCAAAATAGTGATCTTTGAAATCTCATAATCTATGAAAATAGAACAGAGCAGTATGTTGTGTGGCAGATGCTCTGTACCGTTCGTTTATTTGCAGATATCGCAGATGAATCTGTACGATCTGTGGTCACGTGACTAAAAAATCCGTCTGCTCGCGGAGGTCAATGCCGAACGGGCTTTTTGAGTATAACATGGAGGTAAAGAAAGGGGAGGGAGCATATCCTATATTTCCCTAGATGCAAAAAAGTCGAATTTTGGCGATGTAACTACAGCTTACCACAGCTTACCATAGTTACATAGTTGACAGTTAATACACGTATTTTCTGTCAAATCATCACGTGATAGTTAGATAGTTACATGTAACCACAGTTCGCCAAAATTCGCCTTAAGTGTCACATAAAACGGCCATATTTGTATTGGCAACTTTGTGGCGGGAATTTTTTTGGTTTCATTAAAGCACCCATTCACTGAATAAGAAACCTTTTTTAACTAACACTGAATATCTTTCTGCTACAAACTGTAGAGAAAATGATCAAGAAATGGGGCACAAATAATAAAGTTCAAGGTTTAAAAAATTCGAAGTCGGCCATATTGGTGTGTCCCTTCTTTGTTTTGTGTTGTTTTGTTTACGTGACATTTGTCAAACGTTAGGCTCCCTTCACTTCCTCTACCTCCATGGAGTGTAACCATAGAGTAGATGTTTTTATGTTGCAAAAGGTCTCTGTAATTCTCGAATGCATAAGAACAAGTGTCTGTATTCAATATTTGTTTCAGTTACGAGAAACAGATGAAGAACTGAGCCGAGCATCTAGAATTGTAAATGGAATGATCATGAGATCATTACAGCAGAAGTTCATCCTGTGGTTAGTTGGTGCCTGTATGTTTATCGCTCTTTGTTTAGGAATATATCTGGGAATCAAGAATTGATCCTGAAAGTCATATTTATTTGAACAAATTACCTAGTATTGTATCGTTATTTTTTGCACTGCCTGTTGATTTTATATTTGTACATTCCTGAATTGTTATATTAGCGTGCAACAAAATCTTTTTATTGTTAGTGTTTAGGAACTATAGTACAAAAATAACTTTCGCCTTTCGGATAATTTAGCTCATTGTTTTTTATGATAAATATATGAATTTATATTTCTAAGATTTTAATTTCATTATTAATAAATTATTCGATACCTATTCTCGATAATCAATAGAGGTTTTGGGCAAATTACCAATAGTTTGCTATAAAATCTCATAAATACTGTCATATTCCTTGGTAATTTGTTTGAAGGAAAGTGTTTTGTTAAAATAGTGAATTAGTTGACATAAAAAGTTTGGGGTACCGTGACGGTGAGGTCAATCATGTGGGAAAATTTAAAGTTTTTTCAAAACTTATAGTTTTGCAACAAAAAATAATTAACAATACATTTTTATCCATCATTATGCCAGGCAAGTCTTCTCTTCTTCCATCTTTTCGTTCTAAATAATGAATAGACATTTTTATAGTAAATAACTTTAATAAATAATCACTAATCATTACAGTACGTACTATTCAAATATAATAATGAATTCAACAAAGGCAAGAATCGAAAAACACAAGCAAAACCTTACAGAAACAGGCAAAAATTGTGTTTGGAATTAAAATGTACAACTATCAGTAACTAATCAAAGTTAACAATTAAAAAACATGATCGTAAAACTGTTTATTATAGTACAGATAGTACGTAGATATAGAATAAGGCCACATTACGTATTGCAATTTCTTAAAATCATTCCACCACTTGGAAATCGATGAACATTTCGAAAGTTTTTCCAGAAATGTTCAACAGCAGAATCCCTGATAAAATCAAATCCAAGGATTATCCGAAAACCTGGTTATACAGGCTGTTTCAGTCACCTATCACAGTATCTTGGGTTATGACAGGTTCAAGACATTATGTCAACCGTTCAAACCACAGAGAAAACATCTCCTGAGAAATAGTTTATCTATGGTTTAACCTATATTTCAATTCTTAACAAGTACTCGATTTATTTTTGTAATACTGTGTTCTTAATTATTTAAAATTATTTAATTGTTTAAAAATTTAGCTCTAAATTGATTTAATATCAAGTGAATATCTTCTATCAAGTCGTGATTTCATGTAAGTTTAAATATTTGTCATTATTGCGAAAAAACGTCGAACGATGTCTCGTTTAAAAATTTACAAGTTTTACTTAACGCTATATTTAGGAAATACTATTTCTGTCATTTGGTTGGCCTTTAAAGGTTTTAAGTCAGCTTTGCGTACATGTCTTCTAGTTGTGGCTTGAAGTAGGCTTTGAGTTGGGGTCTTTTAGCCTTCATTGTGGGTGTTAAAAGACCGTTCTGGACACTGAAGGGATCTGGATGTAGATAGATGTCTTTAACCTGAAAAAAAGGTTACTCTCATTATTTAAATCAATTTCAAGCGGATATCATTTTGGTTAACCAATTGCATTCAAGCGGTTTTGGTTATTTTGGTTCAAAGTAATGACGTCATGAATTAGCCCTTCGACGTCATTGATTTGAACCGCAAATGACCAGAATCAAAAGCTGGGTTAATCTTCTGGTTATTAGAAAAGTAGGGTTGTACGCGGAAAATTTGAAAAGTTGTTGACTGACGAAGCATACTTGAAGAAGATATGTATTCGTGAGCTAAGCCACGTTACGATTTATATTGAGAAAACTATTACAGTAATTTCAATTATCGGCTTAGTTTCATTCATTTATTAGGAATTAAACTTATTTATTGGAATCTCTAAGTTAGGTTCGGAAATTAACGCATCCAAAAGCTTCTGACTTGCTCATATTATTTAAAATAGAATTGTCCGAAGTTCTCAAAGACTACTTTTCGGTAATATTTTCTCGTCGAATCATTTCTGTCAGAACAAAAAAAACTTTTTTTTTTGTCAAGCGGAACATTCTTAAAAACATATGTTCATCGTTGAATTGAATCCACGTTTCAAATATAAATATTTTGGGATGCATGGAGTTGAACTTAAAGCATAATAATTTACATTTGCAAATCGAATTTTGTATTTATTGCATGAAAAATAAAACAATACAGTAGAGACTCGATAATCCGGATCAATTAATGCAAGGGATGATCCGGATTAATGAGGAATCCGGAGTACCGAGTCTTACATTTTAGTAAAGATGCAATTTAAAAAAACGGTTCAAATAAATATACGCTTTATTATCAAAACCATAAAACAAATATATTATTTGGAATAATTAGATATTTTACGTTTTCTATTGTATGGGAAAAAGAATGCTGAATAATAGCTTTCTCCTGTATATCTTTCAGAAGCTGAATATCAGTAATTGCCATGAGTTATGGAATAAACAGACTGCATCGAATTGATCTATGCTCTAAATGCATTTGCTAACATTATCCCCGTCTTCGAGGATGGAAAAAATATGTGCTAAAAGGCCTTTTCGGTATTTCAGTTTTGTTAATTTAATGTCATTATGATCCATATGCTGTATCAAAGCTGTATGGTTTGGATGTAGAAACATTCCATTTCACTAATTAATTATTCTTGTCTGACATTGTCTTATGACATTGTGCACTATTATATACCAAAAGAACGCCCGATCGTCGTCATAGAAATTGAGTTACGACAAGTTAGAACCGTTAACCACGTAAGAAACGATCGGAAATTCGGATTATTGAGTCTTGCAATCCGGATTATAAGGACATAATACAATCTTGACGTCATCCGGACTAGTAAATATCCTGATTATCGTTCTCCGAATTATCGAGTCTCTACTGTATAAATATACCTAACCTAAATTGACAATTGACAAATAACCATAAACCGCATTCAAGCGACGAGAGCCAAGGGCTGGTTATTCGTTCTAGGACAAAAAGGGAATAACCAAGGGCTGAAACAATGATAACCGCAGTTATTATTAGTTATCCGCTTGGAATTGATTTTAATTTTCCGTCGACATCAAAATAAAAGGTAGTTTAACGTATACCAAATCGATCATTGCTCAATTTCCACCATTTTAATGTGCAATTGTCATTGTTCTTCCATACATTGTATTCAAATTTGAAAGATTGTTTTTCCAATATGAACAAACGCCCTAAAGCTTCTCTCTTCACGTCGAGCTTTCTTCAATTCGTTCAGCATAAAGTTAACAAAAAATAGTGCTATATTGACGGCGCTACGTGCTTCACAGCAGGCCAAACCATCGATCTTCTTCCGAATTTATTGACGATTCTAATCGACATCAAATCAATAGTGAAAAAGGGTTTGAACTGACGAAATGAAGCGATTTGAGAAAATCCACTTTGAAATTTACCTGTTCGAAGGATTTCAATCCAGCGTCCTTTCCCCATACTATCATATCGTCGAAAATGAGCTGTTTCACCTCAGGATTGTTGCAAAGAACACTCAAAGTACCGGGTATTGAATTCTCTTGAGCCCAACACTTGATTACATCAACATCAGGTACAACGATGGCTACAATACACGACTGAAAAAAAGTACTTTTTAGTTGAAAAGCCATACCAATAACAATTGAAATGGTCGTCAAAAATTATGAATGATAAGGCAGTTTTTGAGTGGCATAAAAAACAAAAACTGACTCAACGTCCTCAACTTTGACGTGTAGTTTTATAATAATTTCCTACCTTTAAGGATTCCCCATGCACAAAAACTTGTTGAACGTATTGCGATCGTATGTAGACGTTCTCAATTTTTTCTGGAACAATATATTCACCTTGTGAGAGCTTGAATATGTGCTTCTTTCTATCGATGATCTTCAGTGTCCCATTCTGCAAACGGAAAATTAATTATATACATAAAAAACCAATCATTGTAAACATTCTTTTCAACAATTTCGGCGTTTTCCGCTAAATGTTAATTTTTCTTTATATTACCTGTTGCCACATGCCAACGTCCCCCGTATGGTGCCACCCCTGATCGTCTATCGTTTCGGCAGTCTTCTCTGGGTCTTTATAGTAGCCTTTGAACACATTCGTACCTTTGACGCAAACCTCTCCTTGATTGTTTTTCGCCCAATATTCCATCTCTGGTACATCTACCAATTTTACGCAGCAGCACGCCACTGGTGGTCCCACGTGACCTGGAGTATGATCGCCCTGTATGGATAACGTAATTGGAGCACAACATTCTGTCTGTCCATACCCTTCAACTACCTGTGAAAAAATATTAAGAGATAGGAATAGTGTATACTATTGAATGATTTGTTGAGCAAGTAGTTCACTTGAAACGGCAGTTCATATGAACCGGTAGTTCATATAAACCGGTAGTTCATATGAACCGGTAGATCAATTGTCCCAGATGGTGTTTTATGATACTTACCACACAACCAAGGGCACAACGGATGAAAGTCAGCACGTTCTCTCCCAGAGGTGCAGACCCCACAAGCATCAGTCTTATATTGCCACCCATACCTTCTTGGACTTTCTTGAAGACTAGCATGTCCCAGAAACTGTTCGTCCTTACGATACTCCTAAAGGACAAAAAATATATAAATACTTCGAGAAACAAGTCCTTAGTGATAATTAACTATGTAAATCCTTCTTTGAAACGTTTTTTTTATATTCTTCTATGATTGAACATCATTTATATGTAATTACCTTTTCAGTTCTCCTTCCTTGGCGCTGAGAGCCATGTTGAAAATGAATTTTTTGACAACACTGCCATTTATATCAGCCATCACTTTGTCATATATCCTGTTCAGAAGTCTAGGAACTGCTGGCGTTACTGTAGGTTTAAGAGCTTTCATATCGTCTGACAGCCTTCTTATGTCTCCCATATAGAACCCAACAGAAGCACCCATCATATACATGGCGTTCTAAAAACATTGATACTTTTCAGTGCTTACTAACGCAGATGCTAGATAGAGCCACTTACCTCACAGCACCTCTCCAGCATATGTGCTAAGGGCAAGAATGATATCATACAGTCTGAGCTTTTGGGCTTATATTCCCCCATTTGTAACATAACAGCACTCACAGAGGCTATAACATTTTCGTGTGTCAACATCACCCCTTTGGGGTTACCTGTGGTACCACTGGTATAACAGATTGTACAGAGATCATTTGGTAAAGGAGGCTGAAAAAAGAAAAAGATCAATGCGGTTCTATGTTCCGCAAACTCGTCTCTATGCCGTTCATAGAGTTTGAACTTACAACTAAAGGATTGTCTTGTTTGGCACCTCTTGCTTCCAAGTCCGTGAACTTTATTATTTCTATGCCTCTATTTTTCGCTCTCGTTTTTGTGGCTGGTCTGACGTCTCTGCATACGATCATGGTTTTTAAGCAACGTGGTGATCTGTCCAAGATGGCGTTGCATTTGTGATCGTCTTCGCAGATGAGGACTGACATTTCGACTGGAAATTTTTGATAGTGGGTAAAATGACACGATATAACTTTATGTAACAATGACAAAAAGTATCTGCAGACAGCTGTTTTGACCTTTTGGGACTCGTAAGTGAAGAAAGAACACTACAAATGTCTTAAAGTATTCTGGGATCGTGAAACCAACGATTTGACAGAAAATTCTTGGAAACCTCAAATCATTCAGTTGTCTCTCTGCACTGACGAGACCCAAAAGGTCGATACTCTCAATGATATAACCTCTTCTCAGGTTCTTTAGTTTAGACGATGTTCTTGTTCAGCTCAGGAGTATGAGTAAGATATTTGTTGAAATCTATCGAGATATGCAGGGTGCGGCAGCATAACTTCCTTTTTTTATAACTCAATAAAACGCATTGTATGAATCAGAAAACTTTTATTCGTTTTTTATAATATAGGCACATACATAAAGTTTTGTTTTACCCAGTTTGAAGATAAAAACAGGTAGGTGACGTCCCCCATTCTCCATACACTGAGTAAACCGATTTCTGGCGTTTGTCATGACTCCAGCCAGTATAGCAGGCGTTATGTTGGCAATTTTTTTTCTGGATGTTGTTCTTCAAATCTTGTAGGGTCCTTGAACGGTTCACATAAACACGAGATTTCAAAAAATCCCATAGAAGAAAGTCACAAGGGGTCAAATCGACAATTGCATCAAAGGCCTTTGCATTCACCTAAGTCCTAAAGTCACAGTGTGGTGTGCAATTTACCCAAGTGGAATTATTGGTCCCTGGTTCTTTGAGGAAAATGAAGTCACAGTGACAGTGAATTCGGATCGGTATGTAAACATGTTACAGGATTTTTTTTACCACATCCAAGAAGAAATTGCCAACATAACGCCTGCTATACTGGCTGGAGTCATGACAAACGCCAGAAATCGGTTTACTCGGTGTATGGAGAATGGGGGACATCACCTACCTGATTTTAGTGATTTTATCTTCAAAACTGGGTAAAAAAAACTTTATGTATGTGCCTATATTATAAAAAATGAATAAAAATGTTCTGATTCATACAATGCGTTTTATTAAGTTTAAAAAAAGGAAGTTAATATGCTGCCGCACCCTGTATTATCTTCTTCTGGATTATTGTTATTTTATTTAACTGTATATTGTTCTTACCTTGTTTTATGATGAAGGCACATGCGTCTGGACCTAGGGTATCGTATAATGGTACTAGCACCATACTGTAGCAATATACAGCTTGTTCTGTGAGTATCCATTCTGGACAATTGACTGAATATATTCCTACTATTGTTTGGGGATTTGGAGCCAATCCTAGACTGACGAGACCAGATCCGAAGTTTTTCGCTCTGAGCAAAGCCTCGTTATATGTCATCCACTGGTAGGGTCTGTTGTAGGAGTCTCTCCATCCTAAACATGGGCCATTATCTGGAAGAAAACAATAGTTTATTCTATGAACTTGTCTATGGTCGATAGAAGTCTATGGTTCGATCTTGTTTCTATCGTCTGCACCAAATATTTGTAATTTTTTAATTTTGGGTTGGGATTGGTCTCTAACGACTCGGTTGCTTTTACTGATGAAGAATCCGAGGTCATAAACTATTCTACCAGGCCTGTTTTGTCAATATTTCTATTACTACACATTGATCATTTCGGAATTTGCTATTTTGAAAGAGAATAGTGACGTGCGAACTCGTGCAAAATTTCAGCAATTGAAAAATTGTAACAATTTTGAAAGCACTAACGTTAAGTCAGAAGCTTCCAAGCGCTTGTTCATATGGGGAAACGATAAAATGTATTTTAATATCCTGAGCACTATTAGTTTAATTATATTCATTAATTAATTAATTTTGACATAAGTTTTTTATCATTATTTCGAAATTGAATTCGATATTTAGGATGAAATAGCACTATTTAAATCTTTGGGAGATATTTACCCTTCAATAGGGTCCTGTAGCGGTCTTAGAAGAACATGAGATTCGAAAAATCATCACTTGGAACGCCAGACCTGGTTTAAAACCCCTCCTGGCCCAAGAGCATGAATTAAGTATTTTTTATCTGAATATTGAAGGTATTTATTCGAATAGTTTCAAGTTTCAATTTTGTGAAAACGGCGAGACAGGGTTTTTTCTACTGAGGTTTTTCCCTGTGCTCTGGTATCATACGCCAGAATAGTATGGTACCCCGTTTTGCACCAACCTCAGGTAGGGACTTTATTGTTTCATGTATTGTATTTTGTTAGCTGTCAATTCAAAAGAATATATATATATTAATTCATTTTCCTTTTCAAATCTCCAACTTAACGTGAAAATTTCAAGTTTTCAATTCGTTCTTTCCGGAAGTTATCGTGTTTGGGCCCACTGTATTTCCAGCCAGTTGGCAACCCTGAATCATAGAAATGTATAGTCCCATGACATAAACACGGTCCTAATACACCACAGAAAAGCATAATCACATAATTCTTCCAATTTTGACACGAATTAGTGGATAAAGTACCTAAGATCTAAATTGAGGTAACAGGTGTTTCCATATAAACTTGAGAAATGAGTATTATGATGTTGCGTTCTAGAAGGCAAATGGACGACATCTGTTTTAATTTTGTGCATTGCTTGACACCTCCGAGCCGTAAACACAATTTGACACTGACATTCTTGGTACGTTAATCCGGTAGCGGTTATTTTTAAAACAGGTTTGTCGAAGAAAACACGATGTCGAACTTAGCAGAGCGATTTTGATTCATATGACTCGGCCATCGTGATTATAGTGGTGGATTCATGAGTTAGATTCGTTACGTCAGTTTTGACATGTATGATTACACACGTGAGAACGGTTGAATGGAGTCAAATTAGCGTTATTCGTGAACGTGACTCAAGTTTGACAGTAACCGTTATGTGACCATAGAGATAGATTAGAGATTTTTGATGTAACATATTATGAGATAGAGTTATGTGTCCGTTCCGTTTCGAATAATGATGTACGGACATGAATCATGAGGTCAGATGGATATTTATGTGGTCACACGTGTTACAGTGGCGTACCGCTAGAGCAAAAAGAGGTAAAATAATCCCTTCACCGGATAAGTGCCCCGAAGTTGGATATCGTTATTAGAGCCGAGGTCGACGATTGAGAAAAAAGGGATAAACACTCTTACTTGATGAACACACCAGGTCAAAGACAAGCAAAAAGACAGCTGTATCATTGCTCAAAAACAACTGCTTACTGGGCTTTTCACAAGTCATTGTTTCGTGAGAGATCACCTGCTCAAGATCGGTAATGTGTGATCGGCCAATGCAATAATCCGGTGTCCCGGAAAATGTGGGAAATCCTTCGGATTCAGATAGAACATAAAAAATGAAGATGATAAGTTTCCATAATTTTTTTCCTAGCAGCCCTCCCTACGAAGATACGACCTCCTAAATGACGACACTGGAAATCCATTTTAGTGGAATAAGTTTCAAACTACTCGATATAATTTGATGAAAATTTGATATGATTAATAGTATTAAGGACCTCTTAAATCACTGCACTCAAATTTCAATTAGCTTGTTCAGTTTACCAGGGGCGGACTGGGTTGTACATTTTAATGCTTACATTTTTAACACCCTGTATGATAAGGTGCTAAAAAAACAAATTTGGATACCTTGAACATTAGGCTGAAGAAAAGGTACTCTTGTTCACTATCGATAAAATGAACCGTTTTCTAAAGAAAAATTATGAAAGAAGTAGGTAAGTGATTGAAATTTATTCCACTAAAATGAATTTCCAGTGGCGTCATTTAGGAAGTCGTATCTTCATAGGGAGGGCCGCTAGGAAAAAAATTATGGGAACTTGTCATCTTATTTTTTATGTTATATCTGAATCCGAGAGATTTCCCACATTTTCCGGGATACCCTGTATCATGTATTGGCGCAAACTCACTAAACTGGGTGGCACTAAACTTGACGCCAACCGACATAAGAGCGAAGCCTTTTAAGAAGAATAATCGAACTATAGCTCTATTTAATATGGGAACACACTAAAGACCCAATTGGCCGCAGTGCAGCAAGGTAGAATTCTTGAACGAATAGAATGCCTTCAGGGTATTTAATTTTGATCAATCGTTTTCTCCATATGAACAAGCGCGCAAAAGCTTCTGACTTGAGGGCTTTCTTCATTTTTTTCAATTAGAATTCGAATACATACTTGATTCTTTCGCTCCTCTCCTGAACGATTCATATAAAGTCCTTGCATCTGGAAACATATAACTGACAAATTTACCATCTTTGGCATCCTTGTTGAATCTGGATACTCGAATGAGTTCAGGGCCCTGAAAATAAAAATTTAACTTAAAACTTTTCATTCATTTTATTTCTGTGGTACAAAGTTGAATTCTTGTACTGACTCTCACATACATCTTCATTTTATATTATTCATCTGATTATAACAGATCAGTGGATCTCTATATAAGTTGACCTATGAATGTTCTTCATCAAAATTTTGAAATAATATCGTATCATCAAGAAACGTCCAGTATATTTTTTCAAAATTTGGCAAGAATGTTAAATAAATTGCAGACGAATAACTCCCAAACTCTTGTATCGATTATCTGAGGAATTCAGAACATGCTTTATCACCATTAGCTTTTACCCTTCAGCAGTTATTGTGTTTGCGGCAGAAATGGACAAAGTAACTTCTGATTAGGTTTTACATCAATTAATCAATCAAATCTTCAGGATTATTGTAGTTTCAAAATAATAGACAGTTGTGCAAAACTAAAGCGCAGCGCACAACATTGATCGAATTCACGAAGAAAATTAGTAAATAATGGGTGCATCCGTAGAAAAATCGGATCCGTAAACGAATAAATATCGTTATTTTCTGATCTTGCCTAATGCGGCCCATACACAAGCTACTTTCTCGGCGTTTTGGCAGCTAGCGTCGCCGCAAGCGACCAAAACGCCCAAAAGTAGCCCGAAAAACGCCTGTGTATGTCCATCCGCTGCCACGCTGGCGAGTCGCCGAGCTGGACGCAACGCCGGACGCCAAGATCAAACGTGTTTGATTTGAGCGTCAAGATAGCCGGCGAAACGCTTGAAAAACGCTTGTGTGTGTGTGAGAGCGCCTAGAATGGCAGAGAATCATGCAAGAATTGCACATTCAGAAGAATTTATTACAAATTTTATAGAACTATTTGAAAAGAATAAGTATTGATGGGTGATTAAGAGCAAATAATATTCGAACAGAACACTAAAGAATAAAGCCTACGAAGAATTGTTAGCTTTATGTAAACAATAAAACGATGAATGCGATATTGATTTCGTAAAGAAAAAAATGAAAAGCATCCGAGACTCATTCCGTAAAGAATACAAAAAGTTACGAGCTACGGAAAAGTCGGGTGCAAGTACCGATGACATTTTAAACCTTTATCGTCAGCGATCGATGAGCTACTGAGACGCTTGTGTGTGGTGAAAATTGCACGAGCGTCTAGGACGCTCGCAAAACGCTAGCTGCCAAAACGCCGAGAAAGTAGCTTGTGTATGGGCCGCATAAGAAATGACTCTGTGAAGCGAATAAACAATCGTGAATCATGCTGCAGAACACGTGTTAAAAATTGGAGAGCATGAAATGAACACCTTCGATTTAGCAGAGTTAACTGACAGTTTATATGCGAAATGTAAATTCGACTTATTCTTTTGCGTTCCTATACCTATTGTGTGTTTCTTTTTTTACTAGTGTTATTATTATTGTGCCTTAGATGAAGATCGTCATTAATCGGTATGTAAACATGATTTTTTCTCGACTTTTCATCTTATGAGTTGAAGTTTTGTTTGAAAACTTGTTAGTCTTCGAATTTTACTGCTTTTTAGATTTACACAAGACATTTCAGCTCATATCTCTATCAAAACCCTTCTTTGGCCGAAAACGCCATGTTTTAATAATTGGTGGTCACTTTGCTGCTGTGAACTCAACAACTTTGAAAAGGAAAGATTTAGAGGTTCAAAATTTTTTGCTTCTCGAGAAAATAGCGAAGCTGAGTACTTTTGACGAGGTCAGTACTAGGAATGTGACAACTGAGTCAGAGGTTTCTTGATTTAGCACAACTCTATCCTCTATCAATGAAAAGTTATGAATGTCACAATGAGGGACATCAATTACCATTGTACGTTGCACTCCTGCACTTGTTTCATGAAAACAATGTCAATTATAACTATTGTTATCTCTGGATTTATGTGTCAGTGGAAATTTTATGAGGTATTAATGGAACCTGAGTATCACTTTTATGCATAGGCAGACCATAAATAAATCAACAACGCATATTATACATCAAATGTTTCTTGGAATGTTTGCTTGTTGACAGTTGATATCATTAGGACGAAAAGTCTTTAATTAAGGTCGGAATGGCATTAGATAACATGAAATTGTTGAAAATATGCACTTAAACCTAAAGCATTAAAATTTTTGATCTTACTTCCAGGTTGAAATAATACAGGGCTCCACATAAGCCTAGAATTAAAGTAGTATTTCTTCAATCAATAATTGGAAATGAAACGTTGAAAAAGAAAAAGTCTTTAGTCTAAGTTGTCGTTCCTATGTTAGTTCTGAGATTTTCCATTATCTCAATATCTCACATAAGGCGTTTTCGGAAACTTTCTCAGTGTTACTAACTCGATTCATTTGGTCACGTGACGAATCTACTCGGATCAAGGACCCGGGTTTTAAGTTTACGAACACATCAGTTTTATGATTTGAAGTGACAGTCGTATCAACAACATAACCAAATATTTTATGGATTTATTTTTTCAGTCCAAGTTTATTTTGGGATTGTCTCTAGCTTTGCTTGCATTTATTGGCTTTTGTAAAATATTTTTTATAATTTCTGTTGTGCCCTTCCATGTTTAATGTTATTTTCAAGTACCTATGTTAGAAGTAGAGAATTTATTTTTTCAGTTCCAGTTTATTTACTGATTGTTTCTAGCTTTGCTTGGATTTATTGGCTTATGTGAAATCTTTCTTATAATTTCTGGTGTACCCTCGCATGTTCAATGTTATCCTTGGGTACCTATATGTTGAAGAAGTAAAGAAGGCTTTAGCTTTAACGCAGAAAGATCTGCATACAAAGTTATGAAGAAGTTTTTTCACATTATTTACTAGGCTCATGGAACCACACATTTTACACTGAGCCAAATTCTCTTCTCTTTCCATAATTTTTAGGAATAGAATAAATGGAATTACTAAGAAAAGAGTAGAAGACTTATTCCCGCCTTTTTCAAATACAAAATTGAACTGCAGTGCGCATGCGGTGACTTTACGACCCTGCTCTCGTGTAGGGTTACGATAGATCAACCTGAGTCAGTGATCGAGTTAATAGCACCGTACTTTCCGAACACGGGTTGGATGTTCGAGTTAGGTAAACGAACGCGAAGGTTAGGGATCGAGTTAACACGAGTAAGTATCCGAAAACGCCTATATTTTCAGACAATCAACAATTCAAAATCGCGTCGCAGTTTGGCATACATCACGCTATTTCTCAAAATCGCTGCGCTACCGGATCGCTTCCAAAACATCACCGTAAATTTTCACTTTTCACGTCGCGGTCACTATTATTTTACTAGGATTTTTGCGCGCGAAGTAGGCCGCGAGGGAGCGCCATTACGTGACTTTTGAACGGGAAACGTATTCGGCCAGTTTTGTCAACAGAATTTTTGGCAATGACACGGTTCTGTCCTGCATTTTTAACGCGGCCTTTTCGGTGCAACACGGCGTTAGAATTTTAATTTGCGACGACCGAATTCGGTTGATGGAGCGTTTTGTGGGTAAATAACATAAGTAGGTGGCCCGAACGCTTATGCGCTTTAAAGGTGGGTACGCACGTGATGGTTTATCAGAAGGTTGATTATTTTGGACAAAATGATTTGTTTATTTCAATCAGTTCTACCCTTGAAAAAATGTTGATGTTTCAGTGAAATAATGTAATTATTAAATTTTTTTATGAATTCTTGAACTGTTTTGTACGCCATGAGAAAAACAAGTCAGTTCATCAGGCGACGAAGAAATTATCAAGATAATCAAGATTTAATACGGATAGCTTTAGTTTATATACAGTGTGTTTGGTCACGAGTTAGCGATAATTTAAGGTCATCAAATATACCTAATATTATCGACAAAAACACCCAAACTTGGAAGTTTACCCCATTAGTTTTTGAGTAGCCTCCATTTTAAATTTACTTTTCTATTTTCGTTGACCCTTCCAAATAATATCGATTTCTTTGGACATAAAGGTCCTACAGATGTGAAAAAATGTTTTTTGAAAGATGATACTACCACCTTTCATTGAAGTATAACAATATAAAACATTCAACTTGAAAACGCCATAAAAAATTCTTTAAAAAAGTTCATAGTGAAAATATGTACTGATTTTCTCAGTAAATCCGCAATAGTACAAGAACTAGCACATTAAAGTATAATTTTTTTTCAATGATTCAACACGCAAGGACACAAGCTACAAAACAACACTCACATCATTTCTGTAAGTTACATGATTTGAGAGTTATTGCTGTTCGTACATGACCCTTATGAAAATTGATAAAATAAAAAAACCTCTGTACTGTACTTTCGATAATTTTCAATGATAAAACAAACAAATTGATCATAAAAATTGCTCAAAATGGCCGCCTCTGCTCTGTAGACAGGCAGTGGCCTTCATGGCGACCTGTCTTGTGTCTTTTGCTCGCGTAGTGATCATGTTCGAGCAGCAATAACCTCAGAGGAAGAAGTAAACTCTGAGGCAATAACTCTCAAATTATGTAACTTACAGATATGATGTGAGTGTTGTTTTGTAGCTAATATCCTTGCGCGTTAAATCATTGAAAAAAATTATACTTCAATGTGCTAGTTCTTGTACTATTGCGGATTTACTAAGAAAATCAGTACATATTTTTAATATGAACTTTTTTAAAGAATTTTTTTATGGCGTTTTCAAGTTGCATGTTCTTATATTGTTATACTTCAATGAAAGGTGGTAGTATTATCTTTCAAAAACATGTTTTTCACATCTGTAGGACCTTTATGTCCAAAGAAATCTATATTATTTGGAAGGGCCAACGCAAATAAAAAAGTAAATTTAAAATGGGGGCTACTCCAAAACTAAGGGGGTAAACTTCCAGTTTGGGTGTTTTTGTCGTAAGTAATATCATAAGGGCATCTAATTTTTCCGAAAAGAATCGAAAAACACGTTGCTAAGTAATATTTTGACAAGAAGCATGAGTGCTGGTGGCAACAAAAATCCGAGTCGAAGACGAGGATTTTTGCACCTGCACGAATGCTTTTTGTCAAAAATATTACTTTGCAATGTGTTTTTTCGATTTTTTTCACAGGAAAAATTAGATGCCCGAATGGTATTTGACAAGACTATTTCCTGAGTGACAACAACTGTCAAGTTTTGCCGCGGGTAAACGCGAATAAACTGCTGACAGGTCCTCCCAAACAGTTTTTCCACCTGGAAACCATTTGTAATTCAAAATTGCGCGTGTCTGATTGGTGCAAATTACGACGAGTGAAATAGTCGATAATATTAAGTATATTTGATGACCTTAAATTATCGCTAACTCGTGACCAAACACCCTGTATATTCTTTTGAAATGAGAGCTAACAAAATACAATATATGAAACAAAAAAGTCCCTAGCTGAGGTTGGTGCAAAACGGGGTACCGTACTATTCGACGTATGACACCAGAGCATAGGGAAAAACCTCAGTAGAAAAAACACTGTCTCGCCGATTTTACAAAATTGAAACCTAAAACTATTCGAATAATTACCTTCAATATTCAGATACAAAATACTTAATTCATGCTCTTGGGCCAGCAGGGTGTTTTAAACCAGGTCTGGCATTCCAAGTGATGATTTTTCGAATCTCATGTTCTTCTAAGACCGCTACAGGACCCTATTGAAGGGTAATCATGTCCCATAGATTGAAACAGTGATATTTCATTCTGAATATCGAATTCAATTTCGGAATAATGATAAAAAACGTGTGACAAACTTATGTAAAATGAGCTTTAGTAATGCAGGATAAGAACTGTTTTTGCGTGCTCGTTCCTTGTGGAACAGTATGCTATAGTTTTGCTCGGATGTCTGTGAGTTTCTCACTATTTGGTTGAACTGAAAAATTAATCACCTGAAATGTAGCCAAAACCCTACAAAATTTTCAAGTTGTTGCTTATTTTCTCCGTTTTTGAATAAAAATCAAACAATGAGAAATCATACCTTGAAATAACTGCAATTTTGTTATGTCACCATATTTAATATTCAATAATAAAAGTGTTTCCGTATATTCTTATTTAGATTGAATGTTTGCCGCGAAAATGGAAAGTATAAACAAATAAAGATCTATTTTTATCACACAAGATAATATATTTAAGCCTTAGGAAGTAGCTTCTTGAAAAAACAAACAATTCAATAAACCTTTCAATGTGGATTTCGCATATGTATAAGCAGGTACACATTGCATAGCCAATATAAATATAAATATAAATAATAATAATATAAATATAAATATAAATATTATGACACCGCTCTCACAGCACAGTAAGGCTACGTTCAGATGATGAGCGCTCAACGCGCGTTTTGCTAACGCGCGTTTACAACTACATGTATTTTGAACGCCCATCATCTGAACGTTCAGATGATGGGCATGTATTTTGAACGCCCATCATCTGAACGTTCAGATGATGGGCGTTTAAAATACATGTAGTTGTAAACGCGCGTTAGCAAAACGCGCGTTGAGCGCTCATCATCTGAACGTAGCCTTAGGGTACGTTCAGATGATGAGCGCTCAACGCGCGTTTTGCTAACGCGCGTTTTGCTAACGCGCGTTTACAAAATACATGTAGTTGTAAACGCGCGTTAGCAAAACGCGCGTTGAGCGCTCATCATCTGAACGTAGCCTTATTGAAGTCATCGATATTATTTTCAGGTTTTCAATATATTTGGGCCTTTAATTCGGTTTTGAAACTTGTGAATCAACTTAAAAAGAAAAGTAAAATATCAATTTTTGTATTTCAGTTAGGAGATGTGAAGCATTTTAGATAGAACGATATTTCTTTTTATAAACAATGAATTACAGACATTGGCCAGAACTGTACCCTACTATTTTCCTAGCTAATAGGGATTCTCAGTAAGTTGAAATATAGGTTTTTTCTTGGGACAGCATTAGTAGTGTTGAATATACAGTGTGTTTCCTATTTGATGCCAAAGATATGTGGAGGGGATTCCTCAGATCATTTTATGAAAAAAAGTTCCCGTGAATGTAGGTCCAGAAATGCATTATTTCCAAGATACAGTACAGGGAGTTAAAGTTCTATAGTCCGTTCACGAAAGGTTGAGCCGTCGGTTGGCCATGGAAATTTGGCATATTCCACTGTGTATATTAAAATTTTAGGTTATGTGGTTTATTTTCTTGTCAGATTGATACGCAATGTTGTCGATATAACATAGAGTTCTCTGATAACTCGGAAGCTCGTCGGACGAGACCGGGTACATTCGGCAACGTTGACTTTATTTTACGTTATTACAGCAAACACTGCCAACTTCAGATAAATAAACAAACGCCTACTATGCGCTCAACCTTTCGTGAACGGACTATACTTAAACACTGACTATAAAAATTGTACCACCACTGAAACATTTTAAAACTAACATTATTTGTTTTGAATTCTCTGTTCAATTTGTTACAAAAAATCTCTTCTCCCTTTTCTGTGTGGTGCGCCGTTTTTAAAAAAGAAAATTAAATATCTTAGCGCGTATCTGTCCTTACACGTTGTGTAGTAGAGTCGCTATTTTTTTACACAGAAACGGCGTCCCACACGATAACAAATTGAACGAAGAGTTCAAAAATACTTTTGAGTTTGAAATATCTCAGTGGCGTACCACTTTTTTCAGTAAATTTTTGAGTGATACTTTGACACCCCGTATCTTTTAAACAAGGCTTTCCCGGACCTACATTCATGGGAATTTTTGTTCATAAAATGTTCTGAGCAGTCACGCTCTTAAATATTTTGCATCAATGCAGAAACACCCTGTGTACATACATAGCCAATAAATCACTTGAAATATCAAGTAAGTGATTTTAAATTGAATATAATCATAGTTATTATCTGTTTGAAATCGTATTTGCTACATTAATTAAATATTTGACAGTACTTTTTAGCTATCACATTAATAGTTATTTAATCAACTAGGTTATTAAAGACAGCGACTAATGGTCAAGAAGTGTTAATAGTTCGAGACCATTAATCGCTCGATTAATAACAGAGTTCATTACAAGATTTTTCCGACGATCTCAATATGAATTGTGTATGAATTCTTGATTGAAATACATTCTCATTTTGCACAAGATTTACGTTTGGACATAATTAAATTTCTATGTTCCGGTAGAGTTTTGACATTTCTCGTAGTGCTTTTGAATGGTTGCCATGATTGCACATTAAAATAGCAGAAATTGAGCATTAAAATGGGTCATTAATGATAAATTTCGTACACATTAAAATCACCTTTTAATTCGAAATCGACGGAAAAAATCCTGAATTTTAACATACTGCAAATGCCATTCTAGAATTTAGTACTAGACTGTTGTGTGACCTTGAATCTTGGACTCACCTTCCAATTATATGCCTCCGATTGGTTGTGAAAACCTATTGGTATCCTAATCGGGGGCACGCTTTTCAAGCAACTACACATGACTCCGCAGAAAACCCCACACTTTAAACCACAGAATAAAAATTCACAATCGCGCACCAAAAATCATATTTTTCGCGTAATCCACAGCCACAGCGAGATTCCTGTCACTCCCTAATTGCCTACTAGATTTGATAAACGTATCTTGGACGCTTTTCAAGAACAACCTCGAGTTTATATAATATTGGCACCACTGCCGATTATTTTCAGGTTACAGCGCTTTAAACTCGACGATTTTTTTCTATTCCGATTTAATTGACGTGATCGATGTGACGGAATTCAACCAAGGTTTCTGCGTAAAAAAACAAGAATTTACTTTCGAAACTCCAACTTTTTCACTTAAAGAACACTTTAATCCACACGAGTATCGATCAAAATCGAAAAATGCGGTGTTTCCGAGGTTTTACACCACTTTCCGAGTTTTGATGTATCGACGCCGTATCTGGAAATATCGGATGCCGTGGGTCGGTCGTAACTGCTGAATTTTGCGCGTCCGATGTTGGAGGTGTCGTGCGGGATAACTCTGGCAACAAAATATAACTTTATCCCACTACTAAGTGGGATTCCTGGAGTATTAAAAGTACAAACCTACTCATTTCGGGAGCATGTGACGCATCACGATGTCGGTTACGAGGTGCCAGACGAAAATATGGATTTGGAGGTCGCGATTTGGATGATTTTCGTATGGACGTCGTATTTTTCGATTCATTTTACGTTGGACACGATCTTGACTGAGAAAATTGAACGATATCAGAATCATTTATGCCACTATTTCGAATATTTCCAGCGTTACTTGTCACTAAAACGAGAAGTCGACCTCTTGTAAAGCATGCAATGTCGTCCTATACAGGGTGTCCCTTAATTAGACCGACAAACTTCTAGTGGACATTATAGATCATATTTTGAACAGATTCGACCCAAATCATATAATGCACAATTGCTTCGTTAAGGAGGTAGTGCCCTTTGAATATGACGTCGTGTCCACACTTTTTGCCACATATTCGCAAAATAGAGTTACATAAAGTGCTGAAAGTTTACACATTGGCTAATATCAAAAATACTCATCGATTAGATTCATATCAAACACAATCGTATCATTTGGAGGGAGCAAAGGGTATTTTTAGTTGAACCTTTTTTAACTTTCATTATTTCGCAAGATTTACGTCATATTCAGAAACTCTGATGTTTTTCCTTGAAAAAAGATGCTCTTGTATAATAACGCCCAGATGCACCATTTCTGAAAAAAAAAGATTTGAAATTTTCTCTCTTTTCACTAAGTACTCAATGTTCACTTTTGTTTTGAATTTATTTTCACTTAATAATGGTTAGGCTTCTTTTTTCAAGAAAAAACATCAGAGTTAATGAATATGATGTAAATCTTGCGAAATAATGAAAGTTAAAAAAGTTTCAACTAAAAATACCCTTCGCCCCCCCAAATGATACGATTGTGCTTGATATGAAAGAAATGCACTCAATCTAATCGATGCGTATTTTTGACATTTTTAAACTCAATGATATTAGCCAATGTGTAAACTTTCAGCACTTTATGTGACTCTGTTTTGCGAATATGTGGCAAAAAGTGTGGACGTCATCTTCAAAGGCACTAGCTCCTTAACGAAGCAATTTTGCATTATATGATTTGGATCGAATCTGTCTAAAATACGATCTTTAATGTCCACTAGAAGTTTGTCGGTCTAATAACGGGACACCCTGTATAGAAGAAATGTAATGAATATTGTTTTGCGAACAAGCCAGACATTCGTTTTGTTAGAGTATAAAAATAGGATACAATCAATAATTTTGGAATCTTATCAATTGTTGAAGGATTTTCAAAAATGGTATAGAAATTAATAAAAAAGTTTCTTAGCAGAGCGTGGTTTCGATCCACGGACCTCTGGGTTATGGGCCCAGCACGCTTCCACTGCGCCACTCTGCTTGTTGAGAACACAAATAATTCGTGTCGTACATTTGGCGCTTTTATGTTTCAATGCCAAAATTCATATTGTTATGTTCAGTTTGAAGACTTCAAAGACGAGGTTTATCGTAAAAAAACATTTCTTTTTATGAATATTAATATATAATATTATAAAGAGAATAAATAGGTGTTTTATAATATCAGCACAACGTACGAGGTCTGTTCAAAAAGAAGCGTAAATCTTGAAGTTTGGCGGGCTGTTTATTAGTTTCAATTTTTGAGTGCTCCTTCTACTCAAGCGAATGCTATATTGTTTTGCCCAAATGTCTGTAATTTTCGAATTTTTAGCTGAAAATGGTCTCAAACGAAAGGGTTTTACTCCCTGATGATGAATTCGTGGTCAAATTCAATTCTGTCCGTGGGGCAGTCCGTTATCACAATAACTTTCGAATGGATTGTTCTAGACTCTAGAGACTTGATTTTTTCAGGGTGAGTTCGGTTTCCAAATGCCTCGGTTAAGTTCTTCAAGGTATTGAAAAGAAGAAACTTCATATTTCCATAAGGAGACATTTGATTCGAGTGAAATTTATTTTGTGAATAGAGATCAACATACTGAAGATTCATTCAAAATTTTGTAGCCATTGCGTTAACAAAACCATAGAAAATTCAATTGGAATATTAAAAAGAAGTATCTTCATATTTCCATTAACAGGATATCCGAATATCCGATTCGAGTGAAATTTCTTTTGTGAATTTAAACTGCTATACTGAATTTTAATGTCAAATTTTGTGGCCATAGTGTTAACAGAACCATAGAAAATACAGTTGGATTATTGAAAGAAGCATCTTCATATTTCTATAAAAGGATATCCGATTCGAGGGAAATTTATTTTGTAAATGGAGATTGATATACTGAATGTTCAGTCAAAATTTCGTGGTCATAGTGTTGACAGAATAATAGAAAATTCAATTGGAATATTGAAAAGAAAAATCTTTATATTTTCATAACAGACTATCTGATTCGAGTGAAATTTTTTTTGTGAATGTAACCTAATATACTGAATGTTCATGCGAAAGTTTGGGCCCATAATGTTAAAAGAACCATAGAAAACCCAATTGGAATATTGAAAAGAAGAATCCCTATATTTCCATAACAGGATAATCGATTGTAGTGAAATTTATTTTGTTAATCAGAACTGATATACTGAATGTTCATGTAAAATTTCGAGAGGATCGCATCATCAGAACCATAGAAATTAATTCTTGTAATTATTTATTTTTTTATACATTTCATTTTTTGAGAAAGTTCTAGGATATAATTCCGATTGTGCTGAGATTCTGCATTTATATATTTGGTATCAATCTCAAATCACATATAAATTCTGAGGTAAAAGTCTTATCGCTCAACCAAAGAACCAGTGCTCAAAAGTTTCTGCTCAGGGCTTTCCTTGAATTTTTCTTTTGAACTCGTATAATACTTACACGAAACGTCATAGTTTCTTTTTAAGCAAAAACTTCGAAAACAAGGAAATTCTTCCACCTTATTCAATTCTTTTGAACTTTCGACGCATGCACATTATAGACCCAATGTCGAAGTCATTCACTTTCCTCATATTCCTTGTTTATTACGAGATGTAAATGTTTTTGGGAGTGTTTGAGCCGCCTCTATTATCGGTTATTGGCCCCTCATGCTACGAGGACCCGTAATTGGTACCACTTTATCCAAAATTCGAATTGCCTATCGGCCGCGATCGACGTTTCCAATCTTTACCGTTCTCCCGTCAAAGCAATTAAGGAACGTGGTCATTTCACGCATTGGTAACTGTTATTTTGCGATCGAAAAAAAAGGTCGCGAACGCACAACGAACTCGAGGATATTTGGATGGAACCAGCACTGAATTCTTCGAATTTGAACATGAAAGATCGTCAATTTGTTAGGAATAGTTATTTAATCAACTAGGTTATTAAAGACAGCCATTAATGGTCAAGATATTGACGTTAATAGTTCGAGACCATTAGTCGCTAGTCGCTAGATTAATAACCGAGTCGATTACAAGTTTTTTTTGACGATCTCAATATGAATTGTGTATAAATTCCTGATTGAAATACATTCTTATTTTAAACAAGACATACATACATTTGACATAATCGAATTTCTATGTTCCAGTATAGCCTTTTGAAATTTCTCTCAGTGCTTCTGAAACTTTGTGGACGGTTGCCATGGCGATTGCACATTAAAAAAGCATAAATTGAACATTAAAATCGGCCTTAATGTTCAATTTCGTACACATTAAAATCATCTTTTATTTTGGGGTCGACGTAAATAGTTATTTTAATTTAAATCAGGTTATTGAGGACAGCGACTAATGGTCAAGATATTTTAATGCGTGAGCGGAGCGAACGCTTTAATAGTTTGAGACCATTAGTCGCTCGATTAATAACCGAGTTGATTACAAGATTTTTCCGACGATCTCAATATGATTTGTGTATGAATTCTTGATTGAAATATATTCTCATTCTGCACAAGACTTACATTTGACATAATGAAATTTCTATGTATCTATGTTTCAGTAGAGTTTTGACATTTCTCGTAGTGCTTCTGAAAAATTTGTGAACGGTTGCCATAAGGATTGCACATTAAAATAGCCAAAAAATTAAGCATTAAAATGGGTAATTAATGATCAATTTCTTACACATTAAAATCACCTTTTATTTCGAGGTCGGCGGAAATAGTTATTTAATCAACTAGGTTATTAAAGACATCGACTAATGGTCAAGATATTTTAACGCGTGAGGGTAGCGAATGCAGACTTTTTTACGATTTTATAACTTGGCAAATGATGATTTTTTCGGTCTATCCTGTATACTGACAACTGTTATCCAAAAGCAGTGAAATAGATCAGATCAATATCTAATGACTGGCTAAGGACCCCGCACATTTACTATGGGAATTGGCTCCCGGTGGATTTGGCTGAAAATTTGATATGATGTTCTACTAATCCTTCTGATCAAATGTCTAAACAGTCACGAAGCTGAAAAATGCATACTTCTAATAGTTTTTAGCGATTTTTTGTATCCATTATGGCTTACGTATTACCGTTCACACAGAAATGTTTGGAAATATTTCTTGATTATTGACCAGATTCTGTCAATTCGAAATATTTTCAAACATTTCTGTGTGAACGGTAATACGTAAGCCATAATGGATACAAAAAATCGCTAAAAACTCCTAGAAGTATGCATTTTTCAGCTTCGTGACTGTTTAGACATTTGATCAGAAGAATTAGTAGAACATCATATCAAATTTTCAGCCAAATCCACCGGGAGCCAATTCCCATGGTTAATGTGCGGGGTCCTTTCTGACTTAATTTCAAATATTGAGCGAACTAGAGTCATTTTCGTAACAAGCGAATTTGATTCGAAAAATAATTATTTACTCAAAAACCGTTAAAGATAGAAAAGAAAAAGTAAGAGTGAATAAATTCAATATTTTAAGGAGTATCATAAAAAAATTGAAATACCGGATTCCCATTTTGAATAACAAAGTTGTTGACAAATTGTCTTATATCGGGCAACACTGGAAAAGTGAAATTATTTTCAAAATGTACCCTACATGGCTAAATATCGATCCACAAAATTTGAAATCTTTACCATCAATAGTTTCCATAATAATATAATAGGTCACTCAACTCGGGACACCCGATATACAGGGTGTTCTGATTTGTTTCCGACAAACTGAAATGGGTGATAGATCATATCATTTTAAGCAAAAAAGTTTCTATGAACATGGGTCCGGAAATGCTTCGTTTCCGAGATACAGGGTGTTAAAGAAAAAATAATTCGCGTTTTCTTTAATATCTTTCGACTGATTCCAAATGATTTTATGAAAGTTGATACATAGCATACCACTTCTACTTATAAGTGGGAAATAAAAAATCCGCGTACATTTCGCCCTCCAAATTTTCAAAATGAATTTGAATTAAATATTTGAATGGGAATAATTTTTTGAGAAGTTTTGGGACCCTTTGGCTTTAAATGCATTTTTCTCTGAAACGGATGCTCCTAGCGACTTCGAAGAAGAATACCTTTTTTGAGTAAAAAGGATGAGAGAATCGATTTTTCAAGTCCAAAACGGTGTACAGGGTAGCACAAAGAAGTTGCAACGGTTTACAGGTGTTGAAATGGTTGCCGGTGGCGCCCTCTAGAAAATACAACTAAATCGGCCACAAATTTGAAAATATCGTCCCAAAAAACTCCTGTATACGAAATTTGATGGAAGGATTTCGAAGCAGTCAAAACATATTAATGAAAACGCGAATTATTTTTTCAGCTTTAACACCCTGTATCTCCGAAAGGAAGCATTTCCGGACCCATGTTCATAAGAACTTTTTTGCTTAAAATGATGTGATCTATCACCCGTTTCAGTTTGTCGGAAACAAATCAGAACACCCTGTATTTTATTTATTCTTAAAAAAAACGCGAAATATGAAACACCTTTAGTTGTTCATTTCGTCATAAAGTTACAGTGTAACCGTGTTATTTTCACCACCCTCAGCAAAAAATAAGAAAATTACAGACATTTGCTCAGAAGTCAGAACTGTGTTAGCTGTTCTCCATCAAAATAAACGCTCAAAAATCCAAAATCTATCTCATTACTTCATCTTTACTCCAAATTTACGTGCATCTTAAACCGCGAATTACTTCCACAGGTCAGTGGCGTAGGCTAAAATTAGACCTCACCAAGGTTTACGACCATAATAAAATCATAATTTAATAGTTCACTTTGTACTACTTTACGCGAAATCTTTAGATCGGTCATTACCGACAAATAGAGCTCCATTTTGCGCGATCTTGAGCCCAATTCAAGGTATGCGATCGAAATAGAACAGATACATTATTTTGGACGAATGAATGGACGCATTCGAGGGCCAAAACTCGGACAAAGTTGCGAAAGATACGATTTTTTTTGTGAATGGAAATGATTTGGAACAGCGTGCATTAAAATGTTGAAGATATGGCTCAACGAGTATTATTTTCTATGCTATGATTTCAGTTTTGTGGCTTATATTTATAGAAGTACAACAAAGTAGTGCATTATTTCGGAATGTGTCATGTTGAATAATACACTGCGCAAAAAAAATTAACGCACATTATGGAAATCTTAAATTCATTCTAGAACTGAAGGTGTTCTCAATGATAATTTTTTCTATCAGAATTATGCATGCATATGTTATCCACTTTCAACGTTTTTCTTCAATACAGATGTTTTTTCCCAGCAGGAATAAAAAAATATGAGATTATCAGATTATGAATGTATCGGCTCCATTCTGAAATCAGTTGTTCTCGATCAATTCTAGTGATCAATAGTTTTTATTTCGTTTGATTTTTTACATTTGACCCAAGAGGAAGGTGGACATACACAAGAATTGCAGAAAGGTTTGGAGTTTCCCATACAATTGTGTCCAGAATGTTGCAGCGATTCAGAGAGACAGGTATGAATGTCTGAAGCCCAGGACAGGGTAGACCACGGGTAACAACTGCCATTCAAGAACGTTACTTGAGAGTTTCTTCGTCGAGACAACGGTTTGCAACCGCTCGCCTCCTTCAAAATCAGCTTGAGCAAACTCATGGGGTGCAAATTAGTACTCAGACAATAAGAAATCGCCTCAGAGAATATGATTTAAGGCCTCGTGTCTCAGCAAAAGGCCCAGCTCTTACCCCAGCCCATCGAAGGGCGCGTTTGGTTTTTGCGAGAGAGCATATCCATTGGGAAGAGGCAGATTGGGAAAGAGTTCTCTTCACAGATGACTCCAGATTCTGCCTCTACCATTGTGATCGACGTTCCCTTATATACAGACGTCCACATGAAAGATATGCTCAGTGCAATTTCCTGAATACTACTGGTTTCGGGGGAGGATCGATTATGGTATGGGGTGGAATATCTTTGACTGCTTGCACAGACCTAGTGGTCGTTGATAATGGAGCTATGAATGCTGATAGGTATATAAGGAACATTCTTAAAAAGCATGAAGCGCCATTTGCCCCATACATTGGTGAAAATCTCATTTTTATGGACGATAATGCCAGACCCCATCGTGCGCGCATCGTTCAGGAGTACCTTGAAGAGGTTGAAGTCTCTCGAATGGAATGGCCAGCAAGAAGTCCAGATCTCAATCCGATTGAGCAGGTTTGGGACAACCTCAATAGAAGGCTGAGAAGTTCAGAAAATCATACAGCTACTCTTAATGACTTAGGAATCCAACTCAGAGAAATCTGGGAAGGATTAGATCAGAACATTTTAAGATCACTCATTTTGAGTATGAACTATCGTTGACGAGCTGTAATTCGCAAGGGGTGGAAATACCAAATATTAAATCACTTAACAGCATTCCAATATTTTGAAAATTGTTCCTTTCACATAAGATTCGGTGAAATCCTGAATTTTTCTTCCATTTAATGTGTCTTGTTTCGTTCAAAATCTTCCCGAGAGAACATAAATAATAAGTTATAAAGTAAATGTAGAGTTAACTTTCATTAAAATTGAGATTTTCAGAATGTGCGTTAATTTTTTTGAGCAGTGTAAGTACAACAAAGTAGTGCATTATTTCTGAATGTGTCATTCTGAATATTATTTTTGACTGTATTGTGATAATATATTGTTTCTTGAAGGCGAAAAGTCAGTGAGATCATTGAAATATAAATGGTATAAGTTGAAACTGTAACATGATTTTAGGTTGTTTTTCGTTTCACATGATTCTAGAAATAACTGATGCGAGGTCTTAAGTTTGTTCGCACTTGTTCATACCGGTTATACCTCAGAGTAAAAAGTAAACCTAGAGTTGCCTTCAAGCATTTGTTATACAGCCAAGTACAATCTGTTTATACGCGAGGACAATATTCCGGCGTTGCGAACTCGTGCCGTATCTTTATTCCGTATTGGGATAATTGGTTTACCGCTCCCCTACTCTGATACAAACGGCTTGCGTCTGTTACAAACAATCCTGTCAGTTTGGCAACATCGTCTGTTAGTGTTTAGTTTCTTGATGCGATGTGTTTACATTTTCATTTCGATTTGACGTTCATAAACTGAATTGTTATACTGTTTTGGTGGCAGTTTATTGTTATAGCTAAGGTAAAATTACGAAAATGTTGTATTATATTCAGGAAATTGAGAAATGCGAATCTAACCACTAACTGACATTACTAATATCACTATAATATCACTAGGTAGTTTCGCTGATGAGATGAGACCGTACCGTAATGAGACACTCTGTATATCGACATACAGATTTGGAAATTCACATCTGAAACATACGATATACAATGCATCAGACAGAGAATTCTTCCCTCCAGTTGCACAGATGAATAGTCGAGATAATCAAGTGCTGTAACTGAATGAATTCCGTTGTCTTATTGCAATAATCTAGTCTTGTCTCTCTCTTATCGCAATATGGTAGGGAACCTGCAGTACACGTATAGAATTATTTAATTTGTCAGGCTGCCCGTAATACTCGATTCAAGTATTTACTGTTGCCTACAATACTGAGTGAATTACGCTCCTCTCAACGATAAGAGAGATACAAGACTAGAATATTGCAATAAGACAACGGAATTCAGTGTGTTACAGCACGTGATTGTCTCGACTATTCATCTGTGCAACTGGACGGGAGAATTCTCTGTCTGATGCATTGTATATCGTATGTTTCAGATGTGAATTTCCAAACCTGTATATGCAACCATATAAACCTAATGATAGAGGAAAGTCGCCTAATTTTGGACAGTTGCCCAATTTTGGATACTGCATCACCTCGAATTCTACCAGGAGTTTTCTGGCATTGAATGCAGAAAACTATTTGTTTTTGATCTAAATTCATCCCCCGTAAACTATGTATTTTAATCTGTTATCACTAGATGGCAATTTAAAATTTAACGTTTGCATGTGGTACCTAGTGTTTTATTGCTCCAACTGTAAACTATGAAAAATAGGTAAGTAGTGGATGTGAAATATTGAAATTTGTTATGTCATAAGTTGAATTCCTCTACAATGAGCTCAACCATTTGATTCAAACATTTATGCCCACTGCCCAGGATCTATTCTAAATCAACCACAGAACCTAAAACATGAAAATTGCCTAATTTTGGATAGGGAAGGTAGCCCTTAATTGAATATTAAAAATTTGGAACCTGGGGCCTATTGCACCATAATACTTTACAACTTTTCACTTTGCACTTTGCATTCTACAAATTTGCAAAGTGAAAATTAATTATGTAACACAACATTTCGCCCAAGATTTAATTTCTGCGAAGTGTTTTTCACTTTGCACTTGCGTTTCCACATTGCACTCTTCAATTGTGAATGCGTTTCGCGTAACATTATCAATTTGAAAAGTGCAAAGTGAAAAGTTGCAAAGTATTTGGTGCAATAGACCTCTGGTGTTAATTTTTTTTTCTTAAAATGCCTAGGAGAGGACTGTTTTTTTTTAAAAATGGGCTATGGAAAACATGAAAAATCCCATCAACGCCACTTGAGAAATAGTATATAACATTACTAGCAAGGTAAGAGGGTTTTTACTGGCGAATGGAGGATATAATTGACGAGCCGCAGGCGAGTCAGTTACCTCCTTGAGCCAGTAAAACCCGTTACCTTGCGTGTATTGTTTTATATTTTATTTGTTTCTCGTTTGTAAAAAGGTGAGATAAATTCCAAAAAAATCTCAATAATTTGTCGCAAATGTCGTAAGCTATTTATGATTATTTATGACATCGGAAAATTATGACAACTGTCAGTGGCTTTACGAGAGGGAAGTCGTTCGAGAATATTTGCTAATTTCTGACGAAAAGGCCAGATCCAAATGAAACAAGGTATGAATATCTTTTTTAATACTTTTATAACGTTTATTACTAAAAATATGTTCCAGGAACGATGAAATTAGAAGGATAAATGAAATTAGAAGCAAGTACGTGAAAAAGAAAACAAATAGATACGAATAAAACAAGGTACGCATATCGTTTTTGAATAGTTTGAGAACGTTTATTGAGAAATACATTTCTTCCAGGAACTCTGAGATTAGAAGGATGAATGAAATTAAAAGCAAGTACTTGACAACTTTCAATGTAAATAATACTACTAACTTGTAAAAATTTTACAAGTTAACTGTCAATTTTACAAGTTAGTGACTTGATAAAATAAACTTCCTTGATTAATATTGTGTTTTTGGAAACTGACGTTTACAAATGAGAAACAAATAAAAATTTTTGTTTGTAGTTTCTGCAAGGACGATATAGGTTCCTTATTTTGGATAGAGTATCCAATATTAGGAACCTATTTTTGAAATGACGAAAATTGGTATTTTTCAGTTAATCTAATTTTTATATCAGTTAGGGGAGAAATAAATAGTTCAGTTTGTTTGATATGTTATCATTAAGGTTATGCCATATTCAAAGCAGGAAAAAATAATAAAAAATTAATATCACTAGCAAAAAAGTGCCAATCAAAAAAAAATATCCAAAATTAGGCGACTTTCTTCTACTCATAAATTCATCTCACAAAAAAATTCCTTAAATTAAAGGAAAAAACCTCACCTCTTCAACGATGCACTGTTCATCCAGGGGAAACAGGGGCTTCTGTGTGCTGGGACGGCTGGCCAGATAGAAAGCTGAGGCCGCCGCGACGCCAGTCAGGGCCAAAGCACCAGCGCCACCCCCGATGTACTGCAGATACTGCTCCATGTCGTCCACTGAAAAACGAATAAGGGTGAAATGTTAGACGGTTGTCGGAAAATGCGGAAAACGGATAATGCGCTCGTTACCTAATGAAAAATTCAGTGGTGTTTTAATATTTCAGGAGTTTGAAACTTCGATTATTGTTAAGGGAGGTGTATTAAATGCATTGGCGTGGATAGGGGGTGGGAGGTTTTGAGGGAGAAGGTTTAATTAGGGTTATAGGTAGATTGAGGGAATTTCTGAAGAATGTGGCAACGTGGGAGGGACAAGTGACTGAAAGTACTAATTTATTTATTTACTAGCTTTTACCCGCGACTTCGTCGCATAAGTTTTTTTGTTTTCTTCCGGCTGTAAGTCCCTCTGCAACAATGTCTCACTATCGTGTTCCAGTCCTCAACTTCACATCAAAATTTGTTCAAAAGCAACCTAAGCTACATAATGGATAGCTCCGAATGTTTCCTTAGTAAATATAAAAAGTAAATAATGTAAATCGGTTTAAAATACTACTAACTACCTACCTGCCAACCCTATAAGTTTCGATCCAAGTAATTAGTTTTCTGCCTACTGCCTACGCCTTAAGTACGATAACATGAATATTAATAGCCCATATCCTTTTCTAGGTTACTATCTATCACCTAACTAAATTTCATCAAAATCCGTTCAGCGTTTAGGCATGATAGAGCAAAACTCCAGCAAAAACCATAAAAAAATCACTAACTCAATTCAGTTTTCTGCCTACTTCCTACCCCCTAGTACGATGACGTGATCATTTTGATCTTATATCCGTTTTTAGGTAACCATCTATTACCTTACTAAATTTTATCAAAATCTGTTCAGCCGTTTAGACGTGAAAGAACAAAAACGACAAAAAATCACTAACTCAATTTAGTTATCTGCCTACTGCCTACCCCCTAAAAACGATGGCGTGATTATTTATAGCCTATGACCATTTCTAGGTTATCATCTATCACCATACCAAATTTCATCAAAATCCGTTCAGCCGTTTAGGCGTGAAAGAGTAACAGACAGACAGACAGAGTTACTTTCGCATTTATAATATTAGTATGGATTTCATTGTTTGTTTTCGTTTTTTCGCGAACAGCATCTACGGGTTTCTCTAGATATCTGAATTTTTCGAATTTTGAGCTGAGAGTGATAATGAATGAAGTAAATTCTGTCTGACCGTCTGTACACACTGTAACTTTTGATCGGAATCAGGTAGAAACTGAAAATATGCAGGATATACCTGATGTGACGTCTGAATGGGCATTTCCAGAAAAAATCATTCAAGACATAATCGACCCTCAGAAAGTCATAGTGATCATCCGTTTCTTGTTTCGTTGTCAGGTTTTCGAAAAAAAAATTGATGATATCGCCTAAATAAGCTTGGGAATTCAAACGATCACAATTGGCGGTTGAGTGTGACGTACGGGTTAGCATTCATTTCATTGGTTTAATGTTGAAGCACAGTTTACAACAATGCGTTCTGGCTACTCTGTTGTGAATCGTCATGGCCATTAATAATTATGCTTGCTCGTACACAGTGGCGCAGCCAGGATTTTGTTATGGGGGGGCTGAACTGAACAATTCTTGATGATACAACAAATACGAAAGTTGCAAAAAAGTGAACTCAGAAAAAATTGAAACTGTTAGAATCTTTGGGGGGCTGGAGCCCCAAAGCCCCCCCCCCCTAGCTGCGCCAGTGCTCGTACATCATCATGGCGCGACGTTGAACTTTCAAGTATAGAAATCGTTTTTTCAAAATTCATTTAAAAATTGATTAGTTGAAATTTTAAGTGAATAATTGGATAGGAAAATATTTAACACCACTCTTAATGCTGTTACATAAAAAACCCCAGGTATTTTAAAATACATACTGGAAATGTCCATTTCTAGGAGTTCGTTAAGTGAGTCGTATAATTATAGCACCAGTGATATAAAATTTTATATTTCGAACACTTTCGAAAGTAAAGATACCATCTGGTCCAAATTTTGTATGTATAGTCCGTTCACGAAAGGTTGAGACGTCGGTTGGCCATGGAAATTTGGCATATTCCACTGTGTATATTAAAATTTTAGGTTATGTTGTTTATTTTATTATCACATTGATACGCAATGTTGTCAATATTGCATAGAGTTCTCTGATAACTCGCAAGCACGTCGGATGAGGCCGGGTACATTCGGCAACGTTGACTTAATTTTACGTTATGACAGCAAATACTGCCAACTTCAGATAAATAAACAAACGCCTACTATGCGTTCAAACTTTCGTGAAAGGACTATAGGTGCTCGACGATGATAAGAAAACTTGTGATGAATGTCGTGAAGTTTTCTTGAATAGAAACTCTAAAACATTTGTGACGAAAGGTTTACTTTGTACATCATATAATACACAGTCTCTTTAACTGTCATCGATTCATAAATCGTCGTTTTAATAATTTAGTATCTGGTGGACCTTCTCACAATCGATTACTATTAATATTAGCTTATTATTACTTTCAGTGAAGTCAAATATTATGGGAATTTTTTCGGTTACGGTCATCTTTGTTTATTGTTTTAACTATCGTTGATCTTGGTGGAGTCGACAGTGGCGTGTTTTGAGAGATTTTTGCACTGCGTTTGACAGTTTAGAAAAAATAGACTCGAGACCGACCATAAAAAATAATTGTCGAAAGGAACTACTTCGAGATTTAAAATTTTCGAGGTATGTTTGAGATTCGAACAGGAAACGAGAATCGTCATTTTCCTCCTCCTCATTTCCTTTGATTCCTGAGTGTCCTGGAATCCATATTGAGGAGACGTTTCGTTTTCCTATTTCATTCAGTTTGCCAACAATATCTTTGAAATTATGGTGTTGGAGCTCAGTTCCTTAATGCAGCTTGAAAGCCTGTATAAATACAGGGTGATTTTTTTAAGTGTTTCATTAGACGTTTTCGAGGAACGAATTGTAATACAGATTCAAGATTTTGGATTTTCGTTTTAGAGTACATGAACTTTAGTTGTAAAATATTTTCAAGAGGAATCTACTTCCGGTTTCACCGGAAACGAATGCAACTTCGTTATTTCAAATGCAACACCCTGTATATTTATACATATTCGAATTCTTCGTTCAATTCTACACTGATTTGATGTATGATATGTGCAACCACTCAAGCGGTTCTTGAATATAGCCGATTATCAAATTTTTTGAAAAAAAAGTTGTTACAAATTAGTGTCCATATCTTCAAAATCCCTCATTACAAGAATTTTTTTTGCGAAAGTAGAACAAAAGAAAGTACGCTGGTACTGTTTCTTGTATAACTTATGAGGAAATATTATACAGGGTGTCTGAAAAAGGGCCCCAAAGTGAGCCTCAATAAAACTATGAAATCTCACTTTTTTCAAATGGCAACCCTATAATTTTGTAATTCCAATCGATTGCTCGTCAAAAATCAGTTATGGTGTCCCGAACATTTTATGCCTCTAAAATCCGTATTTTTGCTGTTATTCAATAAAATTCGAATTTCACGATTAAAGACAGGTTTCGCACAGTTTGTAAGCTTGCATTTTTGAAGTAGGCTATGTTAGGAACTGTCATTCTCACTTTTCTTACAGATCAAGCACTAAGCAAAACATGCAAATAATATTTCACTGGAATGATATATCAAGGGTATGTTCTTTATTTGCGGCAAATGTTTATAACAAATTCCTAGAAAAGGTAATTAGAAATTCAACGAACGAAATTCACATTTACTGACTTTAACGAAATCAAAGTTCAGGAGGTACCGTAAAATGGGGCGAACTCGGACAGTAGGGGTGAAAACGGACACTCGGTTCTGCCGTACTGGAAGCCTTAACCCTAAACGGAGTCGAGTGAATACAGTAATAGATAATGAATGATCTCTTAGTTTAAAACTATCACAAAAATTTTTTGATACTTCCTGAACTTTGATTTTGTTAAAGGTGGTAAATGTGGATCTCTTTCGTTAAAAGTTCTGACTGCCCTTTCTAATATTTTGTTACATTCACCATAAATGAAGAACATATTCAATACATCACTGTTACTGTAATTCATATTTTGCATAGTGCCCGATTAATCAAAAAAGTATAAATGACAGTTTTCTAAAATGCATTATTAATCAACAGACATAGCCTTCTTGAAAACTTCTATCCTAATAAATCTATGGTTAGACTAAGAAACCTTGATTCAATCCTGAAATTCGAATTTTATTCAATAACGGCAAAACTACTCATTTTAGAGGCATGAAATGTTCGGGACACCCTAATTGGTTTTTGACGAGCAATCGATTGGAATTACAAAATTATAGGGTTGCCATTTGAAAAAAGTGAGATTTCATAGTTTTATTGAGGCTCACTTTGGGGCCCTTTTTCAGACACCCTGTATAATATTTCCTCATAAGTTATACAAGAAACAGTATCAGCGTACTTTCTTTTGTTCTACTTTCGCAAAAAAAAATTCTTGTAATGAGGGATTTTGAAGATATGGACACTAATTTGTGACAACCTTTTTTTCAAAAAATTTGATAATCGGGCTATAATTCAAGAACCGCTTGAGTGGTTGCACATATCATACATCAAATCAGTGTAGAATTGAACGAAGAATTCGAATATGTATAAATATACAGGGTGTTGTATTTGAAATAACGAAGTTGCATTCGTTTCCGGTGAAACCGGAAGTAGATTCCTCTTGAAAATATTTTACAACTAAAGTTCATGTACTCTAAAACGAAAATCCAAAATCTTGAATCTGTATTACAATTCGTTCATCGAAAACGTCTAATGAAACACTTAAAAAAATCACCCTGTATATGGCTATACCAAGTTTCCGAAAATCTCTTTCTAGATTGAATTGAGCGCATATTCTGCTCCTCACTGAATTCACGCATAGTATATTTTTCGCACCATTATGCAATTTGGGAATTAACAGTATTGAATTGCTTCTATTAGATTTTTCAAGTTATTCAAATCCAAAACATCGATCAACCGCAGTGCATCGCAGATTTCGCCCGCGACATCTGCAGAGTGATCTTCAACAGAATAAATCACGCCATTTTCTCTTATTATTATTGGCAATTCAGAACAGAGTCAGGTCATTAAACTTGCACGAGTAGGTACCACCACAAAAAGGCGCGAGAAACCTCTCTTTACTAGGAAATACTTAGATATCGTATATACAAGTTAGTTTCTTTCACTTGCGACTTGCCGCATCGCTGATTCGCCTACTTTCCCGCCATTTTTTCACCGAACCTGACTGGGTAGACCGCTGGAAAACGGCTCACGTATAGGTACAGTTCCTGACGACAAATCATTATCATCCTCGTGGTTTTTGTACGCTTTTTTACGATTGAAGTGTAACTGATCTTATTTCAAGTTAAAAGTTCAAAATAATAATAAAATAGGCATTTATTGATAGCGTAGATATCAAAATACAAGATTCCTGGTCACTCAGGAATCAAATACCTATGATATGGGGTACAACACTGTTAAGAATAATATATTTCTAGTTAATTATTAGATCTAAGAGACGTAAAAACCCCAAAGGGTCAAATCGGTCAAATTATTCTCGAGTTATAATGATTAATAGTTATTTAATCAACTAGGTTATTAAAGACAGCGACTAATGGTCAAGATAGTTCGAAACCATTAGTCCCTAGATTAATAACCGAATTGATTACAAGATTTTTGCGACGATCTCAATACGAATTGTGTATACCTAAATTCTTGATTGAAATATCTACATTATAATTTTGCACAAGACATACATTTGACATAATAAAATGTTCCAGTAGAGTTTTGACATTTGCCGTAGTGCTTCTGAATAATTTGTGTACGGTTGTCACGAGGATTGCACATTAAAATAGCACAAATTGAACATTAAAATGGGGCATTAATGTTCAATTTCGTACACATTAAAATCACCTTTTATTTTGAGGTTGGTGGAAAAAATATGTATTATTATTAGCTGCTCAGTGACGATTTAACGACTTATGTTATTTGGTGAAAATCTTGAGAATAGATAATTGAAAAAATATGTAATTTTAATGTAGACACCATTTTGAAAGATTTTTTCGCACGATTGTGGTTAATGGGATAGCGATTATTCAAATTTGAATATATCAAAAATTATTCATTCATTAATTTTATTTTCCATATATTCAAATCTCAAACCCAGATTCAAAATTTGAGATGAAAAAAATCAATCCTCCTGTCATCTCACCAGACTAAAAAATCCCAAATCACAAAAAAAACACCAAACTCACTATTCCTCCACCTAGTCTTCGCCTTTTTGCTCTTCAGCTCCTTCCTCATCTCCTTCTTATTCTTCGCCTTCTCTTTTCTCGCATTACGCGTCTTAATAAAATCCTTAGCACTCAAGATGACACTATTCATCACGCCCGTTTAGGTTTATTAAACCACCAGCTCTAACACGAAGAACCAACAACCGATAAACCAAAACAAACCTTCGCTATTTACCATTTACCAAAAGCGATCAGCGCAACGCCAACAGCAAATAATGCTCGATTTCTATAGGTCGTACCGTGCGTGGCGCCCAACGTGGGGCCTGAGTCCTGATTCAGCGATGGCTAGAGAGACCGACCGGCTTCTGGCTGAGGCTACGGCGGTGTGTGCTGGCCTCTGGGACCGTGGTACCCCGCAATTTGCGGTACTTTTTCGGCCGCCGAGAACGGCGTTTGAGTGGACCCGGAAATGGGACCGTTGCGGCTGCCCGTAAGGGGAAGATGAAGAACAAAGCGCGGATGTTGAGATGGTTGTCGAAATGTTAGGTATTATGTTGAAATGTTATTTGGGGTATTTCCATCGCATTTGCCTATTATGTTCAATCGATCAGCATTCAAGACTTTCAGAAAAGCAAATTTCGCATGAAGTTTAGTAAATGGTTTTCCAATAAGAGGTGTTATTTTGATATTCAAAGAAAAATGCCATTTTTCAATATAAATGATCGGATGTTTATTTCATTATAAAGAAGAAGCTATGCCGTTAATAGTGGAAAATAACATCAGGCAAATGACCACCACGACCACGCTTACAGGACCATATTTTTTTATGAAATTTTCCATAACCAAATCGCAAAGTGACTGCCCTATGTCCTCGAAAGCCTCACGAATTCCATCCTTGAGGTCTTGAATCGACGCTGGGCTATTGGCGTAGACCTTCTCTTTCACGTGGCCCCTAAGGAAGAAGTTGCAAGGTGTTAAACCAAAAAATCTCGGTGGCCAATTGTAATAATCTCTTCGAGAGATAACACGGTCCGGAAATTTTTCCGCAAAAGATCAATGGTTTCGTTGCTTGTGTAGCGCCGTCTTGTTGAAAATAAACGTTGTCCAGATCAATACTTTCCAATTTCGATCATAAAAAACATTAATCATCTCTCGATAGCGCAATCCATTCACCGTAACTGTTGCTCCAGCCTCATTTTCGAAAAAGTAAGGTCCAATGACTCCGCCGGACCATAAACCGCACCAAACAGTCACACGTTGAGAATAGAGAGGCTTTTCAACAATAACTCTTGGGTTTTCCGAGCCCCAGATGCGACAATTTTGCTTGTTGACGAAGCCACCGAGGTGGAAATGGGCCTCATCACTCAAGATGATATTTCAATGGAATTCCAGATCATTTTCATGTATTTCAACGACCCAATCAGCAAAGACACGACGTTGTTGATGATCGGCCGGCTCGAGTTCTTGTGTTAACTGAACTTTATGAGCCTTAAGACCCAAATCTTCATGCAAAATACGTTGTAAAGACGTTTATGGAATGCCTTATTCCGAAGAACGACGAGGAATGGACAAAACCTGGTTTTCTGCAACACTTTTTTTCCACCAATTATTACGGTCCGACAAGCTGCTTCACCATTTTTATAGTGAATTTCAATAATTTCAATGCGTTCTTGAAGCATGTATAGTTCCATTTTTATTAATGGCGAAGTTTCTACTTGTTAAATGTCAAAAAATGACAGCTTCAAACGTGACATCTACCGAATTAGCGGGCTATCCAAAATAACACTTCTTATTGGAAACCGTTTAGGAGAAACAAGGAACTGGAGTTCTTCGGAGCTTTGAAACCAGAGAGCTAGGAGTATGGCAGTCGCGAAAACAGCTCTAATGGGGTGTTACCTATTCAATAATCTAAAATTTACCGTCTTTCTCAGTTTACTCTCTCGTTCTCTGAGATCTTGAAGCCACATGCCAGCTGTTTTAATGAAACAAAAGCGACTACTCTCAAACCATAGATTGAAACCACCGAATAACACGAGTACGCGAAATAACGCCATATTCATTTTTTTAGCGATACTCGGTGATATAAAGTAACGAATATAAAAATACCTCGTTATAATAACGGATCTGGAGGAAACGCAACTTAACGTCCCGTTTTGCTCTGATAAAGCGGCACACGATACTTAGAAGGTACCGTTCGAACAAAAAAAAACACGTATACGATAAAATCATTACGGCATTGTGTTCCTACGTAACCGAGGCAATATAAAAATAATTTTGCGTTACGGTATCTCGGCCGCAGTGTGTGGGATTTTATTCTATGATCCGGGAAACGGCCTCAGCATCCGGATTTCGACCAGTCGGTGCTTTTGTCTTTTAACGGTCTTGGTCTTTGCAGGTGTCTGTATTTTTTGGATTTTGAGCTTTGTAAATGGACGCGAACGATAATTTTCATGAAAATTTCGTGGTCAGAAGTTATCATGCCCTATCCAATTTCGAACCGAATGCGCTAGAGACTTGAAATTTTCAAGAATAGATTTACGGGCCGAATATTACTAGTGAATTGTATAAAAAATTCCTTACAACTCTGGCGAAGTACAACAAGCTAGACTCAGTTTGGGTATTCTATCAAGTGCGATATAGCCATACGCTCAGATAGTCAAGCTGCTATTGAAGTATTGAGCTCCTACGTCATCGCTTCAAAGTTGATCTAGGAGTGCCGGAACGAACTCAATCAGGTAGACAAGAAAAATAAGGTCTTTTTAACCTGGGTTCCCTGCCATTCGGGAATCAAAGGAAACGAAGAGGCCAATACACTTGCCAATAAGGGCGCACGAATGTCACTCATTGGCTCAGAATCCTTCTGTGGTATAGGTAAATGTACCTATAAGATGGAGTTTCTGGGGAAGGAGAAAGCCTATAGAAAAAAACTCTGGCGGAATCTCCCAGGGATGGATCATTCCATTAAGTTCCGTTGGAACTTTGAAACAGCAAGATCCAAAAGATATCTGGATCTTGGTAAGAAACAATTACACCTCCTCACTGGCTTTCTTACAGGACACTGTCGCCTTAGGAAGCACCTGGTAAGGATGGGATTGTCGGACTCTGACGAGTGTAGGTTCTGTGAGAAGAAGGAAGAAACCATCATTCACCTAGTCACGGAATGCTTTGCTATTGCGAGTCTAAGGAGAGAATGCCTTGGGCGAGAAACTTTCAAGAGTGTGGAACTAGCCTTGTTGAAGCCTTCACAGATACTTGATTTCATCAGATCTCTGGAACTGGAAGACGAGCTGTGAAAGATGTGGCCAAAACAGTAAGGGGGCACAGTAGACCTTGAGGTCCTAGTGAACTGTAACCCCTTCTTAAACTATCAAACTATGGTAGGTACCGCACAAAAGACCTTATTGGTCTCAGTACCTAGAGGAAGTCACCGTGAAAATCGACCACAATCTAATATAATCTAATCTACTTTATCGTAAACTGGATAAAAAGCTCCTCATTATTATATTATTACAACCACAAGTGAGAACAGTGTTGGCTAACCCCCGTACGATACAAACCGAGAAACATGCCAACAGGGGCATCTCTGGTCATTCTGACGGCGATGTCGAACGAAAGTCGTAAAAATAATGCATAATATCGAATTTATAGCGATTTTACGATCCATTATTCACTCTTAACAAACCTGAACTTGACATTTAGATCATTTCTCGAACTGTACCAACCACAAAGAGGAATTCGCTGCTATTATCGTACCTTCGTCGTATCAGTTTTCCGATGTTTTTTCTGCGGGTGATATGCGGTTTGCTATCTATGTAAAATTACAATATCTGTTATCTGTGTTGAGTGCACTATGATATATTGAAAAATTTATGGTACTTGAAAAAATTGACGCTTAATTCATATGGAATTTGTCGTTAGAGAAATACAATGGAACTTCCCTATAACGAACGTCTGTATAACGAATTTCGTACAAGACATTGCACCTTGAATCCAAATTACATGTTAAATACACCCTCTAAAACGAAGTAAATTCTCTAACGAAATATTCAAAAAACATCACTCTTTGAATGGGTATTGGTAAGAAAGTATAAGGGTGGGGTTTTTCCGAATTTTTTCCGGAAGTACGTGATAAATCCCGACCTCGAACTAATTCATTATGGCGGGCAGAGAGATCCTTCTGAAACAGTTTTAAATACACGCCTGGCTGTTTGGTTTCAATCTAACCTTTAAGCTAGTATGAAAGTTGTGCGAAAATGTATAAAGGAAGTGCTTAAGTTTGAATGATAAACTTGAATTTATCAGTTAAGTCGACCGCGACATTGACGACTAGAGAAACACATTTTCTGTATAACGAAATTTCTCCATAACGATTTTTTTTGCGGATTTAGCGCTTCCGTTAGGTATAGGGAAGTTGCATTGTATTTATTGTTCATCATCTATTCGCGAGAACTTATTCCTTTGAGAAAAAATTGTCTCAATATAAACCTTTTTGTTTCCGGCGTCCTCATTTAGGATTTAGTACATAACTGCCAGAAGAGTGCGTGAAATTTCGGCTGCTAACTCGATTTCTAGGAAAACGACATTGACTTTGGCCTACAAGTAGTCCTGATTTGACTGCTATGGAACATATGAAATATTATCACCAAAAAACGCTATAAAATTGAGTCTAGTCATTTTTCGACGCTCCCCGTACATTGCTTACGTTAAACCCGTGCTATGACAAGACGCAAATTCCAAAAGATATTTTCCTACGTTTTTAGCTAACAGGCCACCTTCGAGTCGCGAAAAAACTAAATTTAAACGCCATGATCTATTATAAGCACAATTTCCAGACGGTAACCGGCGAGTCCGGCAAATATCAAAGTTAAGAATTAAATATTGATATCAGATCCAGAAAAATTTTCACTTTGATATCTGAAGGTGTATACAGGGTGTCCCAAAACTCGACGTCAACCCGGAACCGGGTGAAAAGGCAAGTAATGCTGGTTGTCAGAAAAATATAAAAAAAATCTAAGTTGCATGATTTTAAAATAATAGGCATTTAAAAAAACACGCAAAATTCCACACCCTGTGACAGTCTTTTCATTCCTGTTGCCACAAATATCAACTTTTTCCAACTTTTTTTTTGCTGTGTAACCCTGAATAATGCTTGTCTAAACTGTAATCAAAATTTTGATACCAGCTGCTCTAGGTTTCAAAAAAAGAGGGCTAACTTCTCAGAAAAAAATTCGAAATAAACAATTGCCTATTTTCAACTGACTGTATTGAAAAAAAAATGTACTACGCAAGTTTGGCATGTTTTGTTAAATTGGTATTTCTTCAGTATTCTAAAGTACTCACACTTACAAATATGGGTATACCTAGTCATTCGAGGGCTAAATCTACTTTCATTATATCAATTAAGGCTTTTTTTATTACAAAATATACAATGACCAGTTCTCCAAAAATTTCTCATGTGTCAACTTGACTTTTTACACGCTTGTCATAGAAGGGTCTTGTCGCGGTCGCCAAATGTTAAAATCTTCAAGAAATGTATTCAGTAGTCGTGTATAGAGTATAGTATACTACTCGCGTATAATGGCTGTTATTCACTCGGTGATTTGGGCCACGAGCCGTAGGCGAGTGGCCTAAACTTCACCTGGCGAATAATAGCTATCATTATACGCTCGTTGCATAATATACTATTTTTTCACTCCGTGATTCAAGCAATTCGCCTACGACTTGTAGCTTAAATTTCACCTAGTGAATGAAAGCAATCATTATACACCTGTTGCATAATATACTATTGTTCATTGCATCGTTACCGAGCAGTATAATAAAAAAATCGTCCAACGAAAAGTTAGTAAAATATTCTCACATTTGCCACTTCCCACCACGACAAAAACAACCATGCAGCTGCGTCCCCGTTAACCCCATCTTATCCCATTAATTAACCAAACAAATTTTCGCTAATTCCCTCCTTAATTAAATGCAATTCCTCCATCATCTCGCTCAGCTCGTTAGGCAGCCCATAAAAAACCGCCAGTTTTAATTGCCACCAATTTAAATATCATCGACGCGTAATTCGTCGTTATTGGGAGGACCGCGGCCCTCCGACCGTCCAGATTTGACCACGGTTGACCCCCGAGGCGATCGGAGAAATGCACACACCGAATTTGGCGCTGACGATTGCCGAAAGCGCGCAGATGAGGACGTCGACCCCAAAACATATGGGTCGGTGACATGGAAGTGGGTCAGTTTTTGCGATGGTTATTGGTTGCGGTGGAGTAAAAAGACGGTTGAAGAGCGTGACGAGGTCCGATTTCGGCGCTGGTGGGTTTCTGGTATACTGGGTGGTTTGGTGAAACTTTTTTGATTTGGTAGTTCTTGATGATTTTTAACTCGATGCTGAATAATAAGGTCTTTTTAACCTGGGGAATCAAAGGAAATGAAGAGGCCAATACACTCGCCAAATAGGGCGCACGAATGTCACTCATTGGCCCAGAACCCTTCTGTGGTATAGGTAAATGTACCTATAAGAAGGAGTTTCTGGAGAAGGAGAAAGCCGAGAGGGAAAAACTCTGGCGGAATCTCCCAGGGATGGATCATTCCACTGAGTTCCTTCGGAACTTTGAGATCCAAAAGTTATCTGGATCTTGGTAAGAAGCAATTACACCTCCTCACTGGCTTTCTCACAGATCATTGTCGCCTCAGGAAGCACCTGTTGAGGATGGTATTATCGGACACTGACGAGTGTAGGTTCTGTGGGGAGGAGGAAGAACCCCCATTCACCTAGTCACGGAATGCTTTGGCATTGCGAGCCGAAGGACTTGGGCGAGAAACTTGTAAGGGTGAGTTCCTCACTCTTACAAGTTTCTCGCCCAAGGAATTTTCTCCTTAGGCTCGTAATGCCAAAGCATTCCGTGACTAGGTGAATGGGGGTTTTCTTCCTCCTCCCCACAGAACCTACACTCGTCAGTGTCCGATAATCCCATCCTCAACAGGTGCTTCCTGAGGCGACAGTTTTCTGTGAGAAAGCCAGTGAGGAGGTGTAATTGCTTCTTACCAAGATCCAGATATCTTTTGAATCCCGCTGTCTCAAAAGTTCCGAAGGAACTTAGTGGAATGATCCATCCCTGGGAGCTTCCGCCAGAGTTTTTCCCTCTCGGCTTTCTCCCTCTCCAGAAACTCCTTCTTATAGGTACATTTACCTATACAACAGAAGAGTTCTAGACCAATGAGTGACATTCGTACCCCCTCTTCGGTAAGTGTATTGGCCTCTTCATTTCCTTTGATTCCCGAGTGGCCAGGAACCCAGTTACTGGCGCAAATTCGCTGGAGCGACCCAGCTGGACCACCGACTGGCCTCATGTAACTGCGGCATTAGTTACAGAATGCTTCGCCATTGCGAGCCTGCGCAAGGAATGTCTTGGACAAGATAATTAAGTGAGAAGCGCTAATCTAGCCCCCTGTAGAATAGCAGTTGCGAAAAATAGCTCTGATGGGGGCACAATAAACCATACCATGTGTTCAGATATTTCTGCTTCTGATCCACAAAGCCTGCAAATCCCATCTGCTGACTTTCCCATACGGTACAAACATCATTTGTCAGCAGTCCCACCATCACTCAAAGCTCAGCTTTTTGGTATAGGTAGGAGAAATCATTACGATATTTTGGAGTTAGTAAGTCCTGGGGCCTATTGCACCAAAATACTTTGCAACTTTTCACTTTGGATTTTGCATTCTGACAAATTTCAAAAGTGAAAATTAATTATGTTGCACAAGATTTCTCCCAACATTTACTTTCTGCGAAATGTTTTTCACTTTGCCCTTGACTTTCCACATTGTACTTTTCAATCATGAATGCGTTTCGTGGAACGTAATCGGTAATTCACATGAAAAGTTGTAAAGTATTTGGTGCAATAGGCCCCAGGACTGTTTCTCTAGAGCAGGGGTCTCCAAACTTTTCAGCATAAGGGCCACAATGTTTACTCCAACAAATCCAAAGGGCCAAAATATCTAACCCCGTTTGATTCAGTAGCTTTCGGACTCGCGCAAATGAGTTGATACGCGGGGGGATGTTTATTGTGAAATAAAGTAGTGCGCATATTGTGCATCATTCAGTAATTTGGAAGAGAAAATTCAAAGATCAATGGAACTTTAAATATTTCGTGATTGAGTCCAATAATAAGGCGAGATGTTCGATTTGCAATGATACCATAGCTGTTATGAAAGAATACAACATAAGACATAAGCTAATGAGCTTTCGCGGGCCGGATTCTGGAAACTGGAGGGCCAGATTTGGCCTGGGGGCCGTATTTTGGAGACCTTTGCTCTAGAGGGTTATTCTATTATTCAACTCCCACTGTTAGACCGCTGCCTTATATTGGTCCTTTCCAAGACCACAGAAAGGTTCAGGTTCAGCTGATGTTAACTTTAATGCACTTTTGCAAAATCGTAATACAAACTCTAAACTTGTGGCATTAGTTCCAATTCACGGTACCAACACCCAGCACTCTGAAACTACGTCGTAGTACCGAAAATATGACCGGTTCAACTTTACTATCTCGAGATTTATTTGGAACCCACACCTCCATCGTACACCAGCTGTCTGGAGATCAATAGCCTCCTGGGAACCAGAAACAATGCGTGGTGGTACCGGTGGTGCCAAACCAGTAAAAACGCGAAATAACACGTGCGATCGCCATCTAATGATAATGGTTCCGGCGCTATTTGGCCAGATGGTCCTAATATTCTCGTTTCCGCGGATTCACGTGGTACCAAACCGGCCTTGGTGGTACCGGGGGTTCCGTTATCGACGTACAGGTCGATGGCTGGATTAACCTAACGACAGCTACGAGCTATGTATATCGAGATCTATGGTGAAGATGTTAAATATCACGGGTTCGTTCGAGCCGGCTTTGAATCATCGAGGCGTGCGGCGTTGCCGTGTTCGTTGAATTGTCGGAGAAAATAGGATTTTTTTATTTCTGTTAATATCTTACTAGCGGACCCAACAGACATTGTTCTGCATACACAAAAATTCATTCAATTCGACCCAGCCGTTTAGTTGCAGAATAGATGAATAACCTAGATAACGACTACAGCGCCATCTGTTGATCTGATTTGTGATCATAAACATACGGGCATCAGACAATCCAAAATACATTTATACATCATAGGTTTAAAATTTGTAAAATATGGCATAAGTAAAAAATTGTTGTATAATATGTTAGTTCATACGTTATTTCTGATTAAAATTTTAAATTTTCGATTCACTCGATGAAACTTCACTTTTTGTCCAAATGTCAAAATCATTATAACCTATAAATATGTATTCTATGACTGCTTGATTGGTCGTAAGAAAAAGGAAAGCCTTTTATTTCTTTCTGAACAATTTTTTTGGAAATATTTTGTTGTATAAACCTTGCTCTAGCAATTATGAACACAACAAAAAAAGAATTATCCAATTTGGTGCAGCCGTTTGAAAGATATTGCATTTTGACGGTAACCATAGATCTGTTTTATTAATATAGATAACTGCTGTGGAATTCGACCTCTAAGGCGTCTATGCAAAGCTCCCGTTGTTTAAGCTATACTGAAGAGTGTTTTAATGGGATTCTGGGGATGGAACGCCTTCCCCCGATCAAGAGGTTGTTGTGAAGAATGAACGGTGGTCGGCGACTATTTGCAGTATTGTAGAGTATTTTATTTTTATAATACAAAATCGTATTGGAAAATACACTAACAGAACTCAACTAAAAAAATCAAATACGGTCGCCGATCTAACTTTTTTGATTTAACAATCTTTCATTTTTTTTTGTTATTTTTCTTGACGACCGCTTATTTGATTAAATTATATAAAAGAACCATAGACTTATAAAACAATCATTTTATATGTCTATGAAAAGAACTGAAACATTTTCCACACTCCCGCCTGGTGCATGTTTTCCATGGAAATGGCTTGCACTATCATCAGTTCTTCTAACAGGTAACACAGCTACTTTTACCGCCGGTCTCTCAAGTATTCCATTGGTAGTCTGTACAGTTACACTTCTTACTTGGCCATCTTTTGAAGGCTTCACTGCTATAATTTTTCCCTTTGGCCAGTTGCACCTGGGTAGTTGTTTATCACATATTATAACAATATCTCCAATTTTTATTGGATTAACTGCTTTCTGCCACTTCTTCCTCAAAAGTAGTTGTGGTAAGTATTCGGCTACGAATCGACGCCAACATTTATTTGCAAATTGTTCCCTGTACAAATAATTATACCTTAAAACAGTTGCATCATCATCCATTTGTCCGAGTGGTTTGTCGCCATTAGAGGAACCAATGAGGAAATGATTTGGTGTTATAGCTTCTGTAGTCTCACTATCTGTTGGTAGATATGTAAGTGGTCTTGAATTCACTATATTTTCAGCCGCAACAAGACAACTGAAGAGTAATTGGTCTGTTGGGGTTCTGGAAGGTAAGGCACTATAGAGGGAAATCTTCACAGCTTTGACGAGATGCTCCCATGCGCCACCCATATGAGGTGAAAGAGGGGTGTTGAAATGGAAACTAATTTCTGGATTTACGAAAGAGTTTGTAACCAACTGAAGATCTATATTCTGTAATTCCTCTCTCAAAATTCTTTCAGTGGCTATGAAATTAGTTCCTCGGTCACAGTAGATATGGCGTGGTCGACCTCTACGATTCATAAAATTGGTGAAACAAAGTATGCAGCTATCAACATTCAATTTATAGGCTACTTCCAAATGTATTGCTCTAGTTGTTAGGCAGGTAAATAAAGCACCCCAACGTTTTTCAACTCTTCTTCCAACTGTTACATTAATTGGACCAAAATAATCCACTCTAGTATTTGTGAAGGGAGCAGTGAATGTTGCAAGACGGCATTCTGGTAAAGGTGCCATTTCAGGTTCTTTGGGTTGACAAAATTTCACCTTACAGTTTTGACAACTATTTTTTATGTTGTTGACCACTCTTCTCGATTTTGGAATGAAGAATTTTTGCCTTATTTCATTCAAAACGACTTCCTGGTTCTGATGAAGAAATTTTTCATGATAGTTTTTCACAATAAGTGACGTCAGATAGCTATGTCTTGGTAAAATTATTGGTCTTTTCGTACTGAATTCAATATTTTTCGTTGCGTCAATTCTCCATTTAACATGAAGCAACCATTTTCATCTAAGTATGGAGACAATTTGAACAAACTACTAGAATTTTTAACGATTGCTTGACCTGTCGTGGAAATTTTCTGTAATTGACTAATCAAAGGCATGGTGTTGAGGGATTTTCCTTGAGTTACGCTGCTGCATCCCAGACTATTCTGAATTTTAAAGGTTTATTCGGATTCAAAACAGGGAATATTGGAAGATACCAAATTTTTCTTGTGGTTGTAACAGTCTTCATTTGTTAATTTTCTTATGTATTTCTTTGCTATAAAGTCTTCTAATTGAGTATTCATTTTTTCGCCTAATTCGGGGTTTTTTGAAATTCTATTCTCGATGCATCTCAGTCGTTCAAAGCCATAGGTTTACTGTCTGGTAACTTCAACTGATCATATTTCCAAAGAAGTCCAATTCTGTACTGCCTTCCAACTTGAATGAGAGTATCATTTTGTAGTTTACTTGCTCGTTTCATCTCTTCAGATTCAAATAATTTGACTTGCTGGATTCCTAAATTATCTATGTTGAAATAATTCTTGGTAGCTTCAAAGAGATCTCGATTATTCATAAAATTATCCTCACAGCAACGGATGTGAAAACTATGATTTTTATTTTCATTACTTGTTCGTTGAAATGCAAATATAGACCATCCTAGTCTGCATTTGGCTGCTATAGGCTCCCCAAATTGTCCTTCCTTCACTCGAAGAGGTAATGCCAAATCCCAGTTGTCTAAACCAATTAAAAGTTGTGGATTTGCATTGTCATAATGTTGAATTGGTAAATTCCGAAGATGAGGATATTTTTGTTTGATCATATTACTATTGACAGATTGCTTTGGTAAATTAAGATTTTTACCGTTCTTGCTGTACGATAATGGAATATCTCTGCATTTTCGAAATCACCAGATATTGATATTGAAACTTTTCTTGAGTTATTCTCAAATCGCTGCTGATCTCCAGTCCATTGTAGGCATAAGTTTTGTGGTGTACCTTCAAGATCAAGTTGTTTAGCAATATTTTCGTTCAGTAACGTAACAGAGGAACCTTCATCCATGAAAGCAAATGTCTTCACTTCGTTGTTACCATTTCTCAATATTACTGGAACAATTCTGAATCGTATATTAGGATTGCTGTTCTTGGAAATATTACATTCGCCCGAGAAAGTCACTGGAGTATTTTCAAGTGTTTCAACAGATGTTTTAGTTTGTGTATTCACGCTTTCTGGTTCTTTAGTTATCCTGACAGTGTCTTTATGAAGCATTGGGTGATGTTTCCCATTACAAAGATTTTGTTTGCATCTGACAGGATATTTGCATGGGAATCGGTGCTTCTTCAAGCAAAGTCTGCACAAATTCAAATCTTTTACAGCTTCCCATTTTTTTGTAACTGGGTACTGAATAAAATCTTTACAAGCTGTAACAGATTTGCAGTCTCCCTTACAAATCCAACAATGATGAGATTCTGCCTGTCTTGACGAGTTGTGTATGTTCGTTCGCTCATTCCTTTGCAATTTATTCTGATCATTTGGGCTCAGTGTGGGAAGAGCAGTACATACATTTACTGCTACTTCATACAACCAGTCTGCAAATTCACTCAATCCTTTGAATGTTTTCAAGGTACTTCTGTGCATTGCCCAATTAATTTTTATTTGGTAGGGTAATTTGGAAACCAATTCATGCATTAGTGTGGGGTTGTTGAGGTACTCACTTAGTTTAGCAGCTACCAAAGAAACACATAAATTCGTAACTGCCAAGGCATATTCTACTAATGTTTCCAATTTATCTGGTTTCGGGGCTGGTTGTCTCCGAATAAGATTAATATGAGCTTCAATTATTTGCTCTGGTCTTCCATAAAGAATTTCCAGTGTGGATATTATTTGAGGAACACATTCAGGAAGAATCAAAAAACTGGATACACTTGATTTGGCCGCACCTTTCAACGATTTTTGTAATCTTATTAAGTTTTCGTTGTTATCTAAACCACACAATTCAGTCGACCTATCGAAACTGCTTTTAAATAATGGCCAGTCATATGGATTCCCACTGAAAATTGGAAGTTCACTTGGAGTGCTTCTACGTGCTGCATATTGCTGAGCAGTAAGGAAGTTTCCATCAACCTTTGATTTTTCGGTTGATGTCAGTAATTTTGTTTCTTTCATTGGTGTAGAAATTTTGAACACTGCAGGATCTGGTGTTTGAACAGAGTCTTCAATTTTTAAAGACAACATCTTATTTTTAACGGGATCCGTTGTTAATATTTCTTCTTCGCTAATTTCTTCTTGACTGATGTCATCAATTTCTTCAAGAAGTCTTCGCGCTTCCTGAGCTAACTTGCGCTCTTTTCGAAGGAGTTCTCTCTCCTCTTGAATGAACTGCAGTTTCAGTTTGATTCTTGAAGAGCAAACGGATTTTGAACTTTTTCTTGAGGAATTACTTATACTTATTCTTGGTGTATGGATCGGTGCCATCTCTCGGGAATGATTTGGTGAACTGAATTTCGTGATTCCATTTTCAGCTTCACATTTTGGGCATTTCCAATTTTCATTTTCAGAGATGTCATCCGTGACGTTTACACATTCATAACAACACCATTTTTTGCATTGGGTGCATTCCACCATCCTTTCTTCTCTATAAGGTTTACTGCAGACAGGGCAGAGATCATTATCCTTTTTGGTTCCCTCAACTGCTGTTGAAGCCATTTCTTCGTGATCCAGAGTATAACTGCTTGCAATAACCAAATTATAATTTCCGTATTTGAGACTTTGTGAAGAATGAACGGTGGTCGGCGACTATTTGCAGTATTGTAGAGTATTTTATTTTTATAATACAAAATCGTATTGGAAAATACACTAACAGAACTCAACTAAAAAAATCAAATACGGTCGCCGATCTAACTTTTTTGATTTAACAATCTTTCATTTTTTTTTGTTATTTTTCTTGACGACCGCTTATTTGATTAAATTATATAAAAGAACCATAGACTTATAAAACAATCATTTTATATGTCTATGAAAAGAACTGAAACATTTTCCACAGTTGTACATAGGTGCTCCACAATGGTACCATCAAAACCCACACTTTTTTCAATTAGTTCTAGCATGTCCTTGGACTGGACTTTCTTGGTATCTTTAAAGTCCAAGTTTCCTAATATCATTTCCAAAATCATAGAAATAGGTTGAAATATACTGGGGAAATCCTTTAGATTCTACGAGCTCCTGAAAGATTTTTACCTTAACCCTACTAATTCATGGAAAACCAAAGAAGTCAAATAATCACGAATTTTTTGAACTGAGTAAGTCCTGGGATTTTTGTTCAGTGGGTTTTTCTGTTGTTCAACCCCCTTTGCTAGACCACTGCCTTATTTTGGACTTTTCTGAACCCATAGAAAGGCTCAGGTCCAGCTTGTATTTACCTTGATGATAGAAGAGTCCCTCCGTTATCTCTTGCCAGTTGCTTTATAATGTACATCACTCCCAGATCAGCAGAGAACCCTGGCAATGTGGTTTCAGGGACCTCAGCGTTGCCTGGCTGTTCGTGGTGATGTAGAAATGTGCCCGTTTGAGGTTCATTTTAAGACACTCCTGAGCGCATATATAGGCAGCCATTACCTGTATCTGGGTTCCCGGCCATTCGGGAATCAAAGGAAACGAAGCGGGTAATACACTTGCCAAAGAGGGCACACGAATATTACTCATTGGCCCAGAACCCTTCTGTGGTATAGGTAAATGTACCTATAAAAAGGAGTTTCTGGAGAAGGGGAAAGCCGAGAGGGAAAAACTCTGGCGGAATCTCCCAGGGATGGATCATTCCACTAAGTTACTTCGGAACTTTGAAACAGCAAGATCCAAAAGATATCTAGATCTTAGTGAGAAACAATTACACCTCCTCACTGGCTTTCTCACAGGACACTGTCGCCTCAGGAAGCACCTGTTGAGGATGGGATTATCGGACACTGACGAGTGTAGGTTCTGTGGGGAGGAGGAAGAAACTCCCAATCACCTAGTCACCGAATTCTTTGGCATTGCGAGCCTTAGGAGAGAATGTATTGGGCGAGAAACTTGTAAGAGTGAAGAACTAGCCTCCTTGAAGCCTTCACAGATATTGGATTTTATCAGATCTCTGGAACTGGAAGGCTAGCTGTGAGGGTATGGTCCGAACAGCTCTGTAAGGGGGCGCAATAGACCTTGAGATCGCAGTGTAACCCTTTTTTTAAACTAACTAACTAACTAACTACCTCTGTTCACATACCAGGGCTTCAGAGATCCTCAGTTTACGTCCCTATACCTCAATGCCAGCTCCTCTTTCTGATTTTGATCCATCAACAAACCACACACAGATACTGTAGACTAAATTTATTTAATTCTTTTCTGATCACTCCGGTACATCGGATGACGTCATCCTAACAGGAAATCGTGCGTGTGTTGCCCTTTGCGATTAATATTATGAAAGTCTGCATAACATAATCAGAGATATTTTAACACGAAACCTATCTCATCGCTGACTCATTGAAAGAACATCTTTTATAACTGTTTCGGCTTTTTTAACACGGCTTCAGGAAGCAAGAACGTGCCCTGTCACGATTAACGAACTCGTAGGTAGTGGTTCCACCTCGAACAAAGCGTCGAAATGTAAGTGGGTGAAATAATGGTAAGAACCCATCGGGGATTGTTCTTGTGTTGTATAATTTTCAAGAAACACCTTTTGTTGAGGTCAAGTTACAGTAGGTTATAGACTAGTCCAACAGAACTGCTGATCGCCATTTTTCAAGATGGCTGCTGGGAGTTACTCTAAACAATCAGTTATGTTATTTGAAGATCTGATATTCTTACAATGTATCACGCTATAAGTAACAATAACGGCATATCTGAATAAAGGGTTTTTTAATAGGAAGTGTTATTTTGATATTCAAAGAAAAATGCCATTTTTCAATATACATGATTGGATGTTTATTTCATTATAAAGAAGAAGCTATCCCGTTAATAGTGGAAAATAACATCAGGCAAATGACCACCACGACCACGCTTACTTTTAATGAAATTTTCCATAACCAAATCGCAAAGTGGCTGCCCTAAGTCCTCGATAGCCTCATGAATTCCATCTTTGAGGTCTTGAATCGACGCTGGGCTATTGGCGTAGACCTTCTCTTTCACGTGGCCCCAAAGGAAGAAGTCGCAAGGTGTTAAATCACAAGATCTCGGTGGCCAATTGTGATCACCTCTTCGAGAGATAACAGGGTCCGGAAACTTTCCCCGCATATTAATCATCTCTCGATAGCGCAATCCATTCACCGTAACAGTTGCTCCAGCCTCATTTTCGAAAAAGTAAGGTCGACTGGTCCAATTTCTTCGCCGGACCATAAACCGCACCAAACAGTCACGTTGAGGATAGAGAGGCTTTTCGACAATAACTCTTGGGTTTTTCGAGCCCCAGATGAGACAATTTTGCTTGTTGACGAAGCCACCGAGGTGGAAATGGGCCTCATCACTCAAGATGATTTTTCGATGGAATTCCGGATCATTTTCATGCATTTCAACGACCCAATCAGCAAAGACACGAAGTTGTTAATGATCGGCCTGCTTGAGTTCTTGTGTAAACTGAACTCTATAAGCCTTAAGACCCAAATCTTTATGCAAAATTCGGTGTAATGACGTTTGTGGAATGCTTAATTCCAAAGAACGACGAGAAATGGACAACCCTGGGTTTTCTTCAACACTTTCGGCTACAGCAGCAATATTCTCGGCTGTTCTTGAGCGACGTGCACGTTTTTTATTCTTCACATCACGAACTTGTCACAACAGCTCGAATTTCTTTATTGCGGTCCGACAAGGTGCTTCACGACGACCCAAAAATGTTGGAGTTTGACGAACCGTCTCTGCCAAATTTTCACCATTTTTATAGTGAATTCTAATAATTTCAATGCGTTCTTGAAGCGTGTATCGTTCCATTTTTATTAATGGCGTAGTTTCTACTTGTCAAATGTCAAAAATAACAGCTTCAAACGTGACATCTACCGAAATAGCGGGTTATTCAAAATAACACCTCTTATTGGAAAACCCTTTATCATTAAGGCAACCGATGCAGGACATATCCCTATAAACCACAGAAAATCATCGCGCAGTCCACACCTTGCATGCGCACCTTTACGTTATTACCACTCGATGCTCTTGGTGAGCTAAAGAGATCAAATCTTGCTATGAACACGCCCACAACTCAGGGTTAACGGCCGAGTTAGTTGGTCACTGGTACTATCCGTTCTTCTGGTTGCCTGTTAACCCCTTCTTCCGTTTTTCTTCTCCGGCTAGTTCCCTGAACGGTACCAGAATACGTGGTACTGCTCACGTTTGAAGGACGAGCGACGTTGCCAGTTCTAACGGTCGCATATCAGGATGAAATTAAATTGATTCGAGGGTCTCCTAAACATTGAGTTTGATCTATTTGTTATCATATTCCTGGTAAAACTAGTGAATCTACGATATTTAAAAAATGGTTTTGAGTTTATTTTATTATTTTCCTTACAATGAACCTAACCTCAAAAATCTCCTTTATACAAAGTGGAGTTATTCCGTTACTACTACCAGGCTCCTAATTTTATAGAAGTGAATGCAGAATTCTTAATTGAGAAGGACAATAATTAATTGTTCAATAGTTCCATATACAAAACACCCTCTAAAACGAAGTAAATTATCTCTATAACGAAATATTCAAAGAACATCTCTTTTCTCTTTGAATTGGTGTTGGTAAGAAGGTATAAGGGTGGGTTTTTTCCGACATTTTTCCGGAGGCACGTAATAAATCCCGACCTTTAACTAAATCATTACGGCGGGCAGAGAGATTCTTCTGAAACAGTTTTAAATACACCCCTGGCTGTTTCAATCTAACCATTACGCTATTGTGAAAAGTTGTGCGAAAATGTCTAAAAGCAAGTGCTTAAGTTTGTATGATAAACTTAACTTCATCAGTGAAGTCGACCGCGACATTGCCAAATATAGAAACAAATTGCTGTATAACGAAATTTCTTTCTAACGAATTTTTTTGCGTATTTAGCGCTTTCGTTATAGTGAAGTTCCACTGTATTTCTAATAGTACCAATATATTTTAGAGTTATTCCTAATGCTAAATAACATTCTTTCGAAAGTAATAAAAATAAATACTGTTATAGAAAATTTATTACCTGAGTTCTAAGAATCGATGGAAAAACCACTTAAAACTGAATATTAATGATTTTAAATTTTTTTCAGAATACTACAAATGACCATATTGAAATATTGGAGATGATATATCAACTTCGATCATTGTTCAGGAGTTATAGGAAATACAAACTTCCGTGAATTCGAACTGTAAGTTGTTTATTTTTGCATTTGATCTTTGGACATTTATTTTCTCGTTTGATTGTATACATTAAATCAATAATTTCTTGATAGTTGCACGAGGTAATATTATTTTTAATTGATGTTTGTTTTTGTTATTTTCCATTTCAAGAGTGCAGGCGAAAACATGTCACTTTTTGTGCAGTTTGTATTCTCTAAAGTGAATATTTACAAGGCTACAGGTTATTTTTTATGGAATTATGGTACCGATAAAACTAAATGAATACCAGATCATGTATCCCTGTCATCAAAAATCGAACTGTCTGAGTTTTTTCACAGATTCTGAATCGTTGTTGAGTTATTGAGTTTGGACTCTTTTTTATCAGACACCCTGTATTAACGAGACAGTTTGGTGAGGTATCAGATCTCTCTTGTGATAGTTCAATGGTATCAGTAGGTCTAACCACTTGGTAGGTCTAATGAACCGATAGTTCAACGGTTTAAAAAAAAAGAAAATGTGGCAACATCAGAGTGTTCTTAAGCGCTTGTCAACGATTTATTCGACAGGGTGTTCGGAAAACGAGCTCAATCTTTCGTTTTGTTTACATGGAATTAGGCAACAATTATGAATGAAGTTTTGAAGAGAAAAAAAACCGATTTGAGATGTTATTTTTCTTCATCCTATTTTTTTCGTTGTGTATAGATATTTTAAACAATGGAATCTTTATTGCTGATACTGACACGGAAATAAAGATAAGTCTGCAAAAATTGTACATTTATGCTGCAGGTCTGCCTGCTACCTATACCTTATACAGGGTCTTTATGAATGATTGTAACAGCGCAGTTGGCTTTTGATTATTCTTTGCCGCTACAGAATGAGGGTCCCAAACTATTTTACACCACAGAGTTTCTGGAGAAGGAGAAAGCCGAGAGGGAAAAACTCTGGCGGAATCTCCCAGGGATGGATCATCATCCTTCGGAACTTTAAGACAGCGGGATCCAAAAGATATCTGGATCTTGGTAAGAAACAATTACGCCTCCTCACTGGCTTTCTTACAGGACACTGTCGCCTCAGGAAGTACCTGTTGAGGATGGAATTATCGGACACTGACGAGTGTAGGTTCTGTGGGGAGAAGGAAGAAACCCGCATTCACCTAGTCACGAAATGCTTTGGCTGGAATAATCAATGTCAAAGATAGAGATAAATATAGAGCGAGATTAATAAATGTGTTGAGTTTGAAAATAATCTAAAGCCAACTGCGCTGTTACAATCATTTATAGAGACTCTGTACCTCAACCAAAATTATGAAATCAAATGACAGCAACTTACGTGAAGAAAACGCTGACAGAACAGAAACAGACCAATACAAACAACGCTATCACAGACTGAAAGCAACTGCTCAAATTCAAAATGCAACTGATAATAATGGAGTTGAAGGTTTCGATAATATTCCTTCGAGTGTATTGACGTTTTTAAGGGGATCCAGATAGTGGTCATATCTCTGGAATTGTTGTTTATATATAGAATGCGAGTTGTTAATTGTTTCTAATTGGATCAATGCTCTATAAGTATATAGATAAGATCGCGACTGAATTGTTTTGGATTAATGATCGGATGGAATTGTTTCGCCTTGGTCCATAAGGATACAAACAGATCGTTTGTTTTCATGCGGCGTATTAGGCCTTTTTTTCAATGTTTTTCCAGAGCTTGTAATTTTTGAAGGTGTGCTCATGTTCAGATCTTTTTGACACTATAGGCGTTTTCGGATACTTACTGGGGTCTTTTCTGTTGGACGCTGCATAACTTCGAACTGCGTTCCTATTGGCCGATTAACTGCGAAGTAAAGAGATTCTTCAGTTCTGAGTCAAATAGAAAATCCTCAATTTGGGGTGAGGATTCTTTCCATATCTAGATCAATATTTCTTTCAAGAACCGTGTTAAAATAAGATCTGTACTGATTCATACTTTGGTGCCAATATGTCAACACTGTAATGAAACACATCAAAAGTGAATGAAAAAACTTCTAAAAAAGCCCTGAGCGGGTGCTTTTGAGCACTCGTTCATTGGCGTAGCAATAAGGCTATTACCTTGAAATTTGACTTGACTTATCTATACTTAATATTATAAAGAGGGAAGATTTGTATGTTTGAAGTTTTGTGGATTTGTGGGTTTGTGGGTTTGTGGCGTTGATACGAGTTAACTCATAAGCTACTGGACCGATTTCAATAATTCTTTCACCCTTAGAATGTTACACTATCCCTGAGTAACATAGGCTATACTTTTCACCCGAGAAAATTAAGGAAACCTACTATAACTTCAATGATAATAATATGAGTACCAAAATCAGCCATGATCAGCTATTTTCAGGTGCGCCGTAAACGTACAGGAAACAATGAATGACGGAAATGTACCTCTTTAATAGTTCTACAAAAAAGTAGGTTTACTCAGTATGACCTTTTAAAGGTATCCGAATGTTTCTCAAAATTATGCATTATTTGGGAGTATTTTTTTATGAATACGCTATTGATCCTTATCCAATTGAATACGTCGTTCATACCCAGTATTTAATTTAGAACGAAATTGCATTCTACATCATTCAATTATGATGAATATATCAAAATATATGGCAGATTGAAGATGAAATCGCACCAAAATGCGTCTCCGAGGTAGGCACTAGGCGGGTAGGAAAAGGTACCGAAGTGTGAGGGATGTATGAATGTATTTTGGATTGCCTGATGCCCGTATGTTTATGATCACAAATCAGATCAACGGATGGCGCTGTAGTCGTTATCTAGATTATTCATCTATTCTGCAACTAACGGCTGGATTGAATTGAATGAATTTTTTGTGTATACAGAACAACGTCTGTTGGGTCTGCTAGTACTAAATACGTGAATCCAAAATCTCAGCATGACCGGTATTGTTTCTGATTTCACAATTCACAATGCTTTTGAATTTGCATGATCATTTGCCAATTTACATCCTCAAACTCGATTTAATTTCAAGTTTTTTCATGAGAATAAGTATACGAAATTTTTACGATATTACCATAGACTTTTCTGTGGTTGTATTAACGCTACTCTCACAAATTTTGGCGTACTGCTTTGAATTGGTACATTTTTCTACAAAATTTCAGTTCGATCGATTTGATAAATTCTGACTTATTCCAGAAAATGGATAATTCTCTAGTACCTCTACCACCCTGTATCTCAAAAGCTAGCACGTTTACTACATTCATGAACAAATTTCTCATTAAAATGGTTTCGAGAATCACCTCTTTGAATATTAACATATAATTTAGAAGCACCCTGTATTAGGCATTGAAATAATGTACTATTTGCTGAATACGGATACAGGTACGTCAAAATATCACTTCTGTGCATAGCCTCCGTGGCGCAATTGGCTAGCGCGTTCGGCTGTTAACCGAAAGGTTGGTGGTTCGAGCCCACCCGGGGGCGAAACTTTTTATTGAAAAAATTTTGTTCGAAATCATCGATTTCAATTCTCAGATGATTATTTTTCATTTGAAGCATCTTTAATTTTATTTATGTATTATTTTGTAATCCGGCCATAGCCAGAGAATCTACAAATCCACAAACATACTGTAGCTACAATTTTTCTACAAGAACGATTGAAATTCTTATGAGTAATCTTAAGGTAACGAATCTTAGAGAGCCCTTTTTTTCGTGAACAGAATCGTTGTTTGTTTTTACAAAATTTCAATAATTTTTAAATTTAAATATGAAAAGACGCTATGATTAAACAAGTATTTTTAAAAGAGACTACAATAATATCAACTATATCGTCCCCTACTCAATTTAAAGACTTAATTTCGATCAGAAACAGCTCGCTGAAACCAGCTTGGTCAAATTTTGTTACTAGTTCATTAATCGCTAGATTAATAAACGAGTTGATTACAACATTTTTCCGTCGACCGCATTATAAATTGAGCATAAATATTTTCCACAAGACATAGGTACATTTGACAATGTCAAATGTAAAGTATTCAGAAGAAATACGATTAACTTAACAACTCTGAATACTTCATGTTCGGTTGCCCATGACAATTGCACATTAAAATAGCATAAATTGAACATTAAAATGGATCATTATTGTTCAATTTCGTAAACGTTAAACTCATCTTTTATTTTGAGGTCGACGGAAAAGTTTAATCTTATGTTCAAACTGAATTGGTCTTTCTTAGGAGGCAAAATGTTAATTGGTGTGTCATAAGGAGCCATATAAACCAACTCTAATGATTCTACCAGGAAAACTCACCGCTAGAAAACAGGTTGATTTTCCCAAACACAAAATGCAGAGCCACGTTCGGCATTTTCAACAAATACTGTAGACCAGACATTTCCACACTGCACTTCACAGATTTCCACCGGAAAAACTAACCTATACAGACCTACAACACCACGATTTTTCCGCGACTATTCGAACAAATTTTCACCGGAAAAACTCTTTGTCGACACCAAAACGCTGTAACTCAATAAACACAAGTAGATTTTCACCTCAATACTGCGTTCTAAAAGAAAACATTACCTAACAACGTCTATTATAACCTAAAATACCGGGGGTGGGTTGATATTGATTTTACAGCACTATTCGT
>JACDNR010000687.1:0-44151 GCA_013421045.1 Propylea japonica
ATCGCACCTATAAAATATTGTTTGGAATTTTCCTTTCATGATGGTTGCGATTGCGCGTTATGTTTCAACCAACCACAAAATAATAAATTCGAGTGATCAGATATGTGCTTTCGGGAATATCAAAAAAATTAAACAAAATTCAACTCCGAAACTACTAGACTAAAAAGTTTTCGTTCATGCATAACTAAACGGAACTAAAGTCTTCAAGCTCCCTTTGCATTGTTTCTTCCTACTCTATTTTCAGAAGGTTCAATGCTATTCACGAGAGATTCACTGTACCTACATACAAATGCGATACCTTAACCAGGATTTCACATTCCCTATTTTCTCCAAAGTGTGAGTGAACCCCAACTTTCCTTTTAACATATTCCGCGATTAAATCTATTCAGCATGCGTAGTATTTGTCAACGTAAACCTCAGTCTGCACACGTTCCATCTCGAAAATTTGAATTTGTATAATCCAAGTCCCCTTGCAGCCCTGTTGTTGAAAACAGGTTCTTGACGAGATGGTTCTATATAATTCGCGATATCATCTTGGGGATTTCTCGTCTAATCCCTGCCGGAACATCTAAAGTAAGCAGGAAATGAAAAAATTTCAATTACGTCACGCTGAGCATTCTGCTGATTTAATTTCAAGTCAGGTTGCATTAAGTGAATAAAAAGGTTATGTTTTATTTACGTATATACGACAGTCGTGTGTCGCTTCTGATTACCAGAGAGAATTATGGTACGAAGCAATTCAGGCGCTGTCACTGGTTCTTCTCCGAATTTCAGCACGTGAACGTGACGCATTTTTTTTTTATTAATTGATTTACATTTATGTATCATTTCTTATATTATAGAATTAATTCTCGAAGTGTGAATAGTATTGGTTGAAAGGTATTATTTGAGTTAATTGAGTCGATGAAATCAAGGAATATTGATTTCATACTCGGGAGTTATTCATATATCGTGTAGAGAACCTACACGGGAGTGTCGCCATCCTGAGAATCAGCAGACAGAATCTGCACAATTCTGTTTTGGGCCGTCATCAGTGCAGCCTGGAATGACTTATGGTACTCAATTATCGAAATACACCATTTGGCAGTGAACTTGTAAGAATTGAATCTTATGACGTTTATCCATCAACCTATAAGACGGATGGTGAACAGCTATTTTTCAGTTTTCCAACTGAAGTCTACGGCTCAAAAATGCTCAAGTTCATTGATACCACATTATTGATGAAATGAGAATAAAATGGTTTCCGACATTTTCTGAGGATATGAATGACATTTATAGAGCAAAGAATAACATCCATGCATCAAATCAATAAATAACATTTCAATTTTTCAAATACTCGTGGAAATTCAGCGGACTCCATTCTTAATTTAGGGTGGTCCACAATGAACTTTGGCATCGCTGAGACGCTGTAAAAACAAAAGAATTTTTTTTTCTGAAGTGTCACCAGAGACGTTTGTGAGGTTGTGCCCCATCGAGAAAGTTTGAGTTACAATTCAAAAAGTATGGTAAAAAATCTTAGTGTACACCAATGATTCAACGTAGAAATATCTATCGAAGACATTCTTCATTCTAAACATATCATAAGAATTTATCAAGATTCAAAGTATTCCCGAAGAAGCAAATTTTAAAATCATCCTGTAACTTCCAGAGTTCTACGTAACTATATAAAAGAAAAGCCCTGAGAAGGAGCTTTTGAGCGGTCGTTCTTTGGCGGAACAATAAGACAATATTATTATAAAATTTTATATGGGACTTGAAATCGATACCAAATATAAAAATGCAGAATATTAGCACAATCGGAATAATATTCTGGAAGTTATTCAAAAAATGAAATCAGTAAAATAAAATAATCAAAAAATTAAATTGTCTGGTTCTGATGATGCGATCCTCTTGAAATTCTGTATGAACATTCAGTATATCATTTTTCATTTACAAAATAAGTTTCAGCGCTGAATCGGATATTCAATCATGGAAATATAAAGATTCTTCTTTCAATATCCAATTGAATTTTCTATGGTTCCGTCAACACTATGACCACAAGATTTTGTATGAAAATTCAGTATATCAGTCATAATTCGCAAAATAAAATTCAATCGAATTGGATATCTTTTCACTGGTTAACGAACTTAACCGAGCCATTTGGAAACCGAACTCACCCTGAAAATTTCAAGTCTCTAGGACAATGCCTTCGAAAGTTATTGTACTAACGGCTGGACGGCCCCACGGACAGAATTGAACTTGATCACGAATTCGTCATCAGGGAGGGAGTCCAACCCTATCGTTTGAAACGATTTTCTGCTCAAAATTCCAAAATTACAGACATTTGGGCCAAACGATATGGCACTTGTTTAAGTAGAACGAGAGTTCAAAAACTGAAACCGAATTTGTCATATAGAAGTAGCTCAAATTCGAAAAGTCGAAAGTCTTCAGATTACATTTTTATTTTGATTTCATTGTTTAGAGTTCACAGTTGTCTAATTCACGGTGTTGTTTCAGGACCGAAATGCAAGGACTATTATGAAAACAAAGATGGTGAGTAAAACTTCAATGTATCAAGAGAATGAGAAAACAAATTAAACATGAACCTTTATTGTGACGTGTATACAGTGAGTACCTCACTTGACACTAAAAGTCTAGATAGAAAGGTTGATTTGTTTTTTTCCAATATTAATTTTTTGTCATCAAATCAATATAATAGGTATATTTTTTATATCTGATTACAATTGACGACTGACCTCAAAATAATGTTCCGTGATAAAACCTTTTCTTGCATATGTTCTTTTTCGGAATTTTTATTATTATATGTTGATAGCTTTTCACAGCTGTGTCTCTAGAAAGCTTATCGTGCATTATGTCGCATTTCCTCGATGAGAAATAACGAATCTTTCGAAAATGATACATTTCCTCGAAAAAATTACGAAACATGAGCCTTTATTGTGAAGTGTATACACCTATCACTTGACACTAAAAGTCTAGAAAAAAAGGGTGTTTTGTTTTTTTCGAATATTGATTTTTTGTCATCGACTTAATATAAAAGGTTTATTTATTTATGTCTCACTACAATTGACGAATGACCTCAAAATAATGTTCCGTGATAAAACCTTTTTTTGCATAATATGTCCTTTTTCGGAATTTTATATTATATGATTGATAGCTTTTCACAGCTGTGTCTCTAAAAGGCTTATCGTGCATTATGTCGCATTTCCTCAATGAGAAATAATGAATCTTTCGAAAATGATGCATTTCTTTGAAGAAATTCGTTTCGTTTCATTTGTTATAAAATATCGATGTATCGTATAGACAGATGCTAACACGTATAGTTGAACGCTCCTCCCTATAAGGCAAATATTCTGAACATTTTTGAATGACATTTTCATAATTTTCTGTTCAGTATCTTCGAATCGGCTTGGAAGTATCCCTGAATTTTCAGCCTTGAGTTTGCACTGGAAATACTACTTTATTGTGTTGAAGTAGTGGTGAAAGTAAAGCGCATGAGAAACCGCTAGATAAAATATAACATCAGCATGTTATAAGTACAGAGGCGGATACAAACATCCTATAACTATAATAACTTCGTTTGAAAATGGTGAATAAGATGAACTGTCATTGCTGCAATCGTATTTTCGAGGATCATATTGTTCTTACCTGCTGAATATGCCATGGTATTTTTGGGCATTTATGTATTGGATTAACAAGCTCTTAAATACGTATTATAAGTCAATTTCTTGGAGTTGTAAGGTTTGCGAAAAAATTGGCGATGACATAAAATCGTTAAAATCAGTTATTATATCACTGCAGAAAGAAATAAAACAACTCAAACATCCGTCCAGTCGGTTTCGGGCGATATTGTTATGGCTTCACTGACGTTTGAGGAGGGGTTTACGGAAATTGAGGAGCGTCATAGGAGAAAAAGAAATGTTATGTGTATGGTATCGAAGAATTTGGTGGAGGAGAAACTGTTGACGAAAAATCGAACATGATCATTTCCTGGTGAGCAAGTTGATGAAATAGCTTCTGATGTTTCCCGTAAAAGTGAAGAATGTCAGGGTGTTCCGACTGGGTAAATTCAATCCAAGGTCAGACAAACCAAGACCATTGAAGGTATCATTGAATATGATATTTTTTCGCTGTAAATATTGATCCTCCTGTTCATTTCGGTCTTGAAAATGTATCTGTGCGTCTTCGAGATAGAACGGTTCCTCCTTTGATTTAAGATTCCAGTTAATATAAGCAACTGAGAAAGTTATTAAAATCTAGTATATCCAATGCTCATGCTAATTATGTTCAATCATTAGAACAGCAAAAATTATGTCGGACCCTGCTCAGTTTTGGACTTTCATAAATGACAGAAGGAGTAATTCGCGTATTCTGGGTGAGTTGAGGGATGCTGACAGAAATATTAGGTAATAGCGGAGCGCGTAAATTGCGGACACTTTTGCTAGGTATTTTGAGAGTGTGTATCGGAGTCGATTTTGCCGGCGTGGCTGACGCATCTCTTGATCATATTGATTCCATTTGTGAAGATGATTCAATAACAGTGGCCAAGAAATTGAAAAACAAAAGTACAGCTGCTCCCGATGAAACACCGAGTTTTCTTGTAAGAGATTGGATACGTGAATTGACGTTACCACTCATACACATTTTTAATTCATGCTTGAAAACGGGAATATATCCATCAATTTAGAAACTATCAAAAATCATTCCAGTTTTGAAGAAGGGATAAAATTCGACTTGACCTACTCTAAACCCATCTCTATATTGTCAAATTTTCCTAAGATTTTTCAAAAATGTATATTTTTTCATTTTTTTCTAATATCTCAAGAACCATTTGATTTACAGAATTGAGGTTTAGTATACACACTGTCACTAATAATACCTACTTTTTTGCTACTTGGTTTTATTAGAAATGCCAGTGGCGGAAATAATGAATTTGCAAGAATTTTACCCACCAATTTTTTTACCACTAGACAAATTTGAATTTACACAGCAAATTCGGGTGCGTCAATGTGTTTTATATAAAAAAAGGTTCTCTCGGTTCCTTGTTCTAAAGTGGACCGCTGCTGTGTAAATGCGAATTTTTCCAGTATTGTAAGATTTAGGGGGTATTCGTGCAAATTCAATATCTGCGTCACTGGCAGTTATAATATCACCGGGTAAAGTTCAAGAAAGTAGATATTATTAGGGACAATATGTATACAAAAACTCAATTCTGTAACTCGAATGGTTCCTGAGATATTAGCAAAAAAACTGAGGAAAATATTAATTATATATATATATATTGATATGGTTTCGTGAATTTCTATTTTGATTTATTTGATAGTTTATTTGTTTGCGAAATTACACGACCCATACAATCTCTTGAACTATTTTGTATTGAATTATTATACTCTTTTTCAGGGTGGATTCTAGTGAAGCAAATTTTGTGACTTTTCTCTAATTTATTCATTTTCTAACTGACAGTTCTTTTCCATGGTAACATTAATCTCATTTTTTTATCCTGCCTACCTACATTAATCAAACTCTTAAAAATTATAAAATTGGATCATATCAATTCCCCTCAAATTTATTTGCATTTTGTTAAATTTAAAAAAAAAATTGGCAAAATGGAAATAAATTTCATATTACACTGCTAATTATTCTTTAGTCTTCGTACAATAAAATTATTTTGAATATTTTTTTCCTTAATCTATTTGATACTCTTATATCCATAATATATGTCATTCCCCTCATTTGGTTGAAATTCCCATCAAATTCCCTTGTAATTCTTTCAATTGTCTGATGAATGATCTCTTTGTGATTTTTTTTTAGGTTTGTCATAAACTTCTTCAACAATTTCTGACACTTCAATTATTTCCATTTCTTCTTCATAAAAAAATACCATACTCTGAACAGGCCTTTCAACTAACACCACACTGCAATCTGGATCAACAATATTATTGTCCATTTCTACCACTTTTATTCGGTTAATTTTCCTTAATAATTTCATTAAGATTTTCATTTCCAAGTTTGTTCCCCTCAGCATTATTTTGTATTTCGCTTTCTATCTTTTCTGTAAATTTTTCAAACAACTCTCTTGAGTTATTTTCCATTCTTTGGAACATTTTTCTTGAATTATTTTCCATTCTTTCGAATATTTCATTCATGTTCTTTTCCATTGTTTCTAATTTTTCATATATTTTCCTTTCCATTTTTTCCATTCTCTCTCCATTTTCTTCCATTTCTTTTCCATTTTTTCATTCTCTCTCCATTTTCTTCCATTTCTTTTACATTTTTCTAATTTTTCAAATATCATATCTAATCTTTATTTACTAGAAATCCAGCCACTACGTTGGGCGCCATTTGATATGGTTTCGTGAATTTCTATTTTGATTTATTTGATAGTTTAATTGTTTGCGAAATTACACGACCCATACAATCTCTTGAACTATTTTGTATTGAATTATTATACTCTTTTCAGGGTGGGTTCTAGTGAAGCAAATTTTGTGACTTTTCTCTAATTTATTCATTTTCTAACTGACAGTTCTTTTCCATGGTAACATTAATCTCATTTTTTTATCCTGCCTACCTACATTAATCAAACTCTTAAAAATTATAAAATTGGATCATATCAATATATATATATATATATATTCTTTTGAAATTGAGAGCTAACAAAATACAATACATGAAACAAAAAAGTCCCTATCTGAGGTTGGTGCAAAACGAGGTACCATACTATTCTGGCGTATGATACCAGAGCACAGGGAAAAACCTCAGTAGAAAAAACCCTGCCTCGCCGTTTTTACAAAATTGAAACTTAAAACTATTCGAATAAATACCTTCAATATTCAGATACAAAATACGAAATTCTTGCTTTTGGGCCAGGAGGGGTGTTTTAAACCAGGTCTGGCGTTCCAAGTGATGATTTTCGAATCTTCTGTTCTTCTAAGACCGCTACAGGACCCTACTAAAGGGTAATCATCTCCCATAGATTTAAATAGTGGTATTTCATCCTAAATATCGAATTTAATTTCGAAATAATGATAAAAAACCTGTGATCAGTGATCACGGACGTCTACTGGAAAGATTCAATGGACAAACAATGGAAAAAAGGAGGGCTGTATTGACCCTTAAAACTCTACAATTTGCTGAATAACAGGATTGATTGCACGGCATTGTTAGAGAAATTACTAATTTTTATTCCGCGGATAGAAACTAGAAATAAACATTTACTTTATTTGAACTCTGATAGGACTAATCTGAACCTGCAATCGCCAATTAGTTTCAAGTGTTTTATTTATAATACAGTGGCTGATAAGTGAGAGTAACTGTTGATTCCATGGATAAAATAGTGGGTTTAAATGTTAATTGTTTTCGATAGATTTTTCAAGATTCTGAAAAATTTTTATCTTGTGGGTCAGATAATATTCCGCTGATTTTGGTATATTAATAGGTTCGTTCATTTTTCATTACCAATTTTGTTTTTTATGCCGATGCTGACCTACGTAATTATAGATTTTTGATGATTTCTCACAATTTTCTTGTAATTGAGTGTATACCTGTTGGAAATAAGGGACTTATTATTATTATTATATCGAACTGAATTTGCCCATTGATGATCGAATCAACTATTACAGCAAATTTTTTCAACATATGGTCTGTGCAGAAGTCATGATGAATGAAGTTTTGATACCATATCATGTAACCACTTGCTTGTCAGTTGTAGGCTTTCATCGTCTTCTTCGAAAGTTTATTATTTTTTTCCATATCGTGGAAATATCCAGTATAGGAGGAACTGATTTTTTCACGGAGGAACTATTCTACCGAATGATTTTTGGATAAAATGATGCTTTGCTTATGATACTAGCTGTGTTCTGTCAATTTATTGAATTTTTTCTCAAGTGTTACCAGGGATGGTGCTGAAGGTTTTAAGAGATAAATCGCATGTTTTTCCTTCAACTTCCCCGCTACTAGAAAAAGTACGTTTTTTGAGGCGCCCTTTTGAACCGCCAAAGTTTTCTACACAAAAAATACTACTAATTGATCATGTTTTTTCAACTTAGAATTCAATTTTTCACGAAATCAGTTGATTGTAGAGCGTTTGAGCAAGATTCCTTTTTTTGTGTAGAGAACATTGACGGTTTAAATGGGTGTCTCAGAAAACGTAGTTTACCTATAAGCGTGGAAGTCGAGGGGGAAAACACTCACTAACACTTTGAAACATACAGTATTCGTCACCTATCGATACTAAAGAAGCAAAATTTAATATCCTCAGAGCGATTAAAATAATTTTTTTTATTTGAGAAACCAAGTTTTCTGTTTAAATCTTGAACACAACTAGGATACCGTAAGCACTATAACTTCCTGAATGAAAAACTCAGAAAATTGAAATTGTTTAGGTAAATTCAAGATTTCAAACGAAAAACTCAAGTAAATTAGAACCAAAAGGTTTCAGGATATTGAAATTCGACTTTTTTCCATCATTAATATGCTTGTTCAGATTGTTTCATATTTATTCTCACAAGATTGTTTATTGAATCGTGAGATCTTAAGGTATTTTCGTTTTCAAGTTTTGAATTTGTGTTATTCCAAGCATAAATCCATTTCAATAAATGTTATTCAAAATTTTCATGTCTCACACGACTCATTTCTTTCGAGTCACTCGCATCATCTGAAGCAATGAAAAATGAAAATTCAATGAAGGATATATTGTGCAACGAGAGTTCATATTAAACTCTTGAATCAAGAGCTGACATACTTACAATAATACCAGAGCTCAGAGAAACCCCTGTAGGAAAAAGCCTGTTTGCCTATTTCACGGAATAAGAACTTCTTCGTTCTATATTCAGACACAAATTCTCAGCTTTTTAGCTCAACTCATCCAGTTTTGTCTCTATCCTGAATATCATTGATGAATATTAATGCATACTTGTTAAAAGTTGATTAATATGAGTATAACTCATTTGCAACAAGAAAATATTATAGTCAGTATATCTGACCATTCGAATATGATTGCTATAGCAATTGATGCAATTTTGAAGTTATTAACATAAAGAATTGGGACAATTTTCATCTCCGTAGAGCAGGTAGCCAAAGTGAAATCAAACCATGAAATCACGTTTTCGAACATCAGCAGAATCTTATTAGGTTAATATAATCCACACTCGAAACTATCAGAGTAACTAAATTCAATTATTGTAAGTCTGCACGTTTCGTTCTTGGAAGACTCGAGAAGAAAAAAGAGGTCGAAATCGCATTTTCAACCAAGAACGTTCACGAGCAAACGATGAAGATTCAGACGGAAACCATCAGTTTGTAACGTTATCACGTCAGACCACTCACTCAGAAAGAAATGCTGGGGATAATTCGCTCCACAGAAGCGAACAATGTTAACTTCAAACACTTGAAAGTTTCAGTTTCGTGGTTTATTTCAGGCTGTTTCGCCCTGGCGAAGAAACTTACATGTTGTCCAGTTGTTACTAGCGTATCCGATATTCCCCCATTGTTTGCAGACTTCTTATTCGAACCAAAAATCAATTTGTCTCAACTGCACTGACTATTACTCACAATCCCCATTGTTGGAACGACCGTTGAACATGATTGTAACTTTTATCGTAATAACCGATACGAAGTTTGCATTTGTTGAACAAAAATTAAATTGCCACATCGATGGAATTGTTTTGCGATTATTTATTTTATCGAGGAGAATTATTAATCAGATTGTGTTTAAGTCCCTAATTGATGCAGTTTCTGAAGAACTGGGCCTATTCACCATCTTAAAATTTTTATTATGGAACTATTTGGAGTTTTCCATCCAGATGAAATATTTCTGCAATCGAATCACTTTGGGTTATAGAGATAGGAAAAACCTCGACACACTTATAAAGGATTTTACACAAGTAGATTTACTAAAAAACAATTGAATTATCTCATCTGCAGTGAGTAAGCTCCAATAAAACTTATACGTTTCAATCTTTTGTGGAAAGGAAATCTTAATTATATTTCAATGTTTTCACAGTTCAGATATCTTCACGTCCTCATAACAATAGGAAACTGAAAATCAACAGGGACTAGGACAACCAATAAAACAACAGTCTCAGTCAACCTTCATTTTGTGTACATATTTATGCTTTTTAAAGGCTGGAAAATACGGGGTATTTTTTTGTAACATCGCAGGTTGCCTTGGATATGGAAATTTTTCATTTTATCGTTTTTTATGCAGAGCTTACAAAAGAGCGAAAAATGAAGAAATTAAAAAAGTTAGCCAAGCAATTTAATTTTTTTTTTGACGAAAATTGTTTTATATTATTGTACTCCATTTGTGCCAACTTGTGGCTGGTCGAAGTTACAGAAAAATCATCAGTTTCTTTCTTATATGGGAGAAAAGGAGAAAAAATGAGTAGGTTAGAGAAAAAAACCAGTACACCAGGAATTAGTTGTTTGGTTTGCATTTATTTCCTAAATATTTTGTATTCCATACTTGCTTTGTATAATTAGCCTGAACTTACCCACACTTTATGACGTGGGGACTGTCGCGTACGAACTATAGGGACGTAGGTGTACAGTGTTGCCGGATTGATTTCAATTCCTTTATATGTACATTTTACATAATATTTTGTCAGCCAGGAGTTACAAAGTGATCGTAGGCTGTATAAACAATTATAATGAACGTGTTGTAATACAAATTAGACTTATTAAAAAACAAAACTCACATGAAGAAATTACTTATGTTGTTTCTTTCGGGTGTGTTGTACATCGATCCAAATTGGAGTAGCTGAATTCTTAAGAAGATGAAATGGAAACGAAAAAAAATTTGATGTAAAAAATATCTTTCACGAATTTCCTATTGAGAACTGGGTGTGCATCCAAAAAAATTCAGATATCGAAAATGTCTTTTTATGATTTTCCTATGAAGAACGGGATGTGCATCCAATTAAAAAACGGTTTTGAATTAGTTGGATAATACTCTACGAGAGTACGAAAAGTTTTTTCTTGACAAACGATACTTTCCGAGAAAAAAATTCAGATATCTAAAATGTTTTTCCATGATTTTCCTATGAAGAACGGGTGTGCATCCAATTAAAGAAACGGTTTTGAATTAGTTGGATAATACTCTATAAGAGTACGAAAGAATTTTCCTTGACAAACGATACTTTCCGAGAAAAAAATTCAGATATCGAAAATGTTTTTTCATGATTTTCCTATGGAGAACGGGGTGTGCATTCAATTAGGAAACGGTTTTGAATTATTTGAATAATACTCTACGAGAGTACGAAAGAGTTTTTTCTTGACAAACGATACTTTCCGAGAAAAACATTCAGATATCGAAAATGTTTTTCCATGATTTTCCTATGACGAACGGGGGTGTATCCAATTAAAAAAGGTTTTGAATTAGTTGGATAATACTCTATAAGAGTACGAAAGAATTTTTTCTTGACAAACGATACTTTCCGAGAAAAAATTCAGATATCGAAATTGTTTTTCCATGATTTTCCTATGAAAAACGGGGGGTGTATCCAATTAAAAAACGGTTTGAATTAGTTAGATAATATGCAATTGTCATTGGCATAGGTAATGTGAAGTTTACATTTACTTAATTCGTGACGGTAGTATTCAGTTTTTTTGAATGCATAATGAAACTCCATATGAAAATTTCAAATAAACCGGAAAGTATCGTAGGTCAAGAAAAAACTCTTTCGTACTCTCGCAGAGTATTACCCAACTAATTCAAAACCGTTTTTTAATTGGATGCACACGCCGTTCTTAGTAGGAAAATCATGGAAAAACATTTTCTTTATCTGATTTTTTTTCTCGGAAAGTATCGCTTGTCAAGAAAAAATTCTTTAGTACCTACTCTTTTAGAGTATTATCTAGCAGTTTCAAAACCGTTTTTTCATTGGATGCACACCCCGTTTTTTCATGGGAAAAAAAATGGAAAAAATAATTTATCGCTTGTCAAGAAAAAATTTTTTCGTACTCTTACAGAGTATTATCCAACTAATTCAAAACCGTTTTTTAATTGGATGCACATCCCTTCTTCATAGAAAAATCATAGAAAACATTTTCGATATCTGAATTTTTTTTCAAAGTCGGAAAGTATCGTTTGTCAGTAAAAACTCTTTCGTTCTCTAGTAGAGTATTATCCACTATGTTTCGTAATCACGAAATATATACGAAATATATTATTTGTTTTCATTGTGGGGAACTTCTCACAAGTTTTTTCTTATTTTTAAATTCAAGTTTTGAATATTCTGCCAACGAGTTGCGTACAGCTACCTCTTTTGTTGGCGCATGTGCGTAGTGGTTAAGCAGAAACAGGAAGAGACAATTCTTAAGAAACCGCCACGCAGTTAAATTCTATTTTTTCTATTTTCGCTATTTTCCAAAAGTTTGGACGCATTTCAACTATTTAACTTGTAATCAAGCCGCTATAGTTCGTGAATACCACCAAAGGACATAGTGTTGTGTTCATCTCCAGAAAGAAGGGCCCTTCAAGCAGCAGCAGAACCATCCTTTTAAGGGTAAGTCGTAAATCGTTGGTTTTGTTTCAATATTTATTTAATTTATGATTTGTGAGGGGTCCGATTCGCTATTATTGAATTTTCAACGGAAATCTCGAGGATTGAGGTCCAACCAGTCCACTTTAATTCTCTCCGGCCTTTAACAACTTAAAGTTCTTAAAGCATCTTATTTTGAGCTTTGTAACATGGTCCTTTGCGCCGGATGTTAAGGCCCTTCGTCCTCTTTGATTTTTGTTGAAAATATACTCTAAATACTAATTTTCATTTTTTTCAAAAATTAATTACGTCTCTTTTCACTGGTCATTTCAGGCCAATCGCTTCGAAATTACGTTTTGAATAATTTTAATATATTATTCAATACATTCGTTTTGATTTACCGCAAAATTTCGAAAATTTTCATTTCCTGAAAATTCGATTTAATTCATTATAAATTCAACCATCTTGAAGATAATTTATCGCCTGAAATCATATGCTCAGTTCAGCCGTTATCAGTGGTCATCCTTCATATCAACGTCATATTTTCAGATTGTCAAACTAGTTTCAGGTTAATATTTATTCACAGGTTCGCATTGTTTACAAACACAATATTATAGTTGCGTATTGAATTCACTCTCTTTATTATTGATACAAACTTTTAAAAAATGTCTGATAAATTTCGTAAACAGGTCGCTCTGAGGCAGAGTTGTATAAAGGAGATGGAAATAATTAACAATTTAGCTATATCAGTTAAAAAGGATCACAAGCTACAAACGAAATTCAAAGTTCGTTATACTTCTCTTGATTTTCTGAATGAAGAATTTCAAAAATATCATAGCGGCATCCTATCTTTGTTATCAGCTGATAAAGACTCAGATTTGAACGCAGAAGATGATCTTAAATGTAAGTTTCTTGAGATGTTTTATGATGTCAAATCGATTTATGCCGAATTATTTGAAAACGATGCAATGTCTCCTTTGAATGCGACTGTTGCCGCAGATAAAATTTTCTGAAATTTCGCACGTGAGGTTACCTAAAATTGATTTGAAACGGTTTTCTGGCGATATCAGAGAATTTCCTGCATACAAAGATATGTTTGATGCCTTAGTTCATTCGAATTCAAATCTCAAACCAGTTGAGAAATTTAATTATTTGATCTCTTCTCTAAATGGTACGCCATTAGATCTTATCAAACACCTCAAAGCAACTAATGAAAACTACCAGTCAGCTTATGATACCTTGATAAAACGTTTCACAAATCCTCGAGCCCAAGCTCGAGCTTATTGGCTCCCTATTGAAAACTTCGCTCCTTTAAAAACTGAAAATCCTTTTTTACTCCGCAAACTATTGGACACTTTCTCTATAAATTTACAAAGTTTGAAAAATATGAACGTAGATATCAAGTGTATTTTGTCCTGACTCATATGTTATTATCCCGACTTGATCCTGATACTGCTAGAGCTTTTGAGAATGAATACGGTTCAACAGAAATTCCGGAATATAAAACTTTGTTTGAATTTCTTGAAAGGTACTGCAATGGTTTGAACAATATTTCTAGAAGCAATACTCAAAAACCCATTTCTAGATCCACTAAACCATTAGCAAATAAATCTTCAAATAATTTTCTTGCACGCCGAGATTCTAAAGCCGCACAGTGTTCATTATGTAATGAAAATCATAATCTCTACAATTGTGAACAATATTTGAATAAAGCGCCCCGCGACCGGTTTTCATACGCCAAGAGTAAATTTCTTTTTTTGCTTGTTTGAGTGAAATGCATAATTATGTTAAATAAATGTAAATCAAAGTCATCATGCCGAAAATGTGGAAGCAGAAAACATCATACAACTTTGCATTTTGAAAATGAACATTTTGAAAAATCTGTTCCTATAAATTCGAATCGATACCGGAATGAAACGGCGACGCCCGGTGCTGACATTGCCGCATCTTCTTCGATTGCGTTCGATAATAATAATTCGTTCGCTGCGCAACAACGATCCCGTACTGTTATGCTGGGTACTGCATTGATTGAAGTGCGAGCTCGTGATGGTACGCACAAGAAATTTCGTGCGTTACTGGATTCTGGTTCAGAAATTTCGATTATATCGCAAAAAAGTTTTAACGTTTTGAATCTTCCGAAAATTAATTCAGACGTGGTCATTAACGGCATCGGCAATACCCAAGTTGCGAACAATGGCATTGTTCGACTTTTTTTGAATCCCATTGGGAATTCTGATATTTGTTTAACTGTTGACGCCCTTATTTTGCCCAAAATATGTGATAAAATACCTCCTTATCCCTTAGATTCCAAATCTTGGAATATTTACTCGGTTTACCTCTCGCTGATCCGCATTATTATATTCCTAATGAAATCGATGTTTTATTAGGATCAGATATATTCGCAAATATTTTATCAAATGACCTCATTTATGGAAAAAATGGAGGTCCAAACGCGCTTCGCACCATTTTTGGGTATGTTTTACTTGGAAAAATTGAGAAAAGCCCAGTAGAGATAAAATGCAATTCTTTTATTAGTACACTTTCAGAAAATAATTTGGACGATACAATGAGAATGTTTTTCGAAATTGAAACTGTACCTGGAATTAATTCAGATATTCATAACACTTGCGAGGAGATTTTCAAAAATAACGTTTCTCGCTCACCTTCTGGAAGATATATTGTTCCTCTTCCATTTAAAGAACTGAATCCAGCTTTTCCACAAAGTCGCACGATAGCAATTCAACGTTTTCTCGCTTTAGAAAGGCGTCTTCTACGCCAGCCTATTTTACATGAGCAATATTGTTCTGTAATTAAAGAATATCTGCAACTGTCACAAATGGAAATTGTTGATCCACCACCAGAAAATACTAATTTTTCTATTTACCCCATCACGCCGTTCTACGACCAGATCATGCCACTACGAAGTTGCGTATTGTTTTTAACGCTTCCGCAAAAATGCCTAATAATAAATCACTTAACGATTGTTTATTTATGGGTAATAAGTTACAGAATGACATAAGCACAATATTATTGAAATTTCGGTTACACTCAGTATGTTTCACTGCAGATATAAAGCAGATGTATCGTCAAATTTTGGTAGATCCCTCATATACAGATTATCAGCGTTTAATTTTCCGCTTTTACCCTAATGAAAAATTATTAGATTTACGTATAAAAACATTATGTTTTGGCTTCAATTGTGCCCCATATCTGGCGATGCGAACCATTGACCAATTAGTAGAAGATGAAGGTAGAAATATGCCTTCAGCCTCGGTTGCGTTAATTGAGGAGACTTACATAGACGACGTTTGTAGCGGTGGTGATTCTCTAGAAAACGCTTTAAAACTCAAAAACAATATAAACGATATTTTGAATAAGGGTGGATTTCACCTTCGGAAGTGGTCTAGTAACAGTTCTGAATTTTTGTCTAGCATACCTGCCGATCAGATATCTTCAGGCACGCATTCACTTGATTTGCAAGATAATTGTTCAATTAAAATATTGGGACTCATTTGGGAACCAAAAAATGACTCCTTTCAATTCAACGTTGAAACAATTGATCGCAGTTGTACCAAACGCAATATTCTGTCCGAGCTGGCAAGAATATTTGACCCTCTAGGGTTTCTTGCACCTATTACTTTTTTGTGCAAATACCTGATCCAAAAGATGTGGTTAGCAAAATTAGATTGGGATAAATGTCCGCCTGATGAAATATTACGAGTTTGGTCAAAATATAAAATGAATTGACATTATTGTCCAACTTACGTATTCCACGTTTCATAAAAATCCTCAACATTGTATTGCAGAATTACATGGGTTCTGTGATGCAAGTGAACGAGGTTATAGTGCTGTTATTTATTGTAAAGTGACAGACAGTGTTGAAAATATTAATACATTTTTTTTATGTAGTAAATCTAAAGTGGCCCCTTGTTCCAAAAAATTAAGTATTCCTCGATTGGAACTATGCGGTGCAGTACTTTTGGCGAAAGTTTTAGAATGGGTTACAATTACTTACCGCGATAAAATTTGTTTCGATTCCATTCACGCTTACCCCGATTCTGAAGTTGTGCTTGCCTGGTTGAATTCGTCGCCTCACAGATGGCAGGTTTTCGTTGGAAACAGGGTTTCTTTCATACAAGAAAGGATACCTGCTTCATCCTGGTCACATGTCCGATCCACAGAAAATCCTGCGGACCTAGCTTCACGTGGTATGTTTCCCTCGGAAATCATCACTAATGAAGTATGGTTTCAAGGACCTAAACATCTCCTTTCCATCAACCAGAAGTTCGATATCGTTAATAATTTCGAAACGCAAGAAGAACTTCGAAAGTCTGTTTTATTGGCATTTGAAGAAAAACATTTTATTGACGATTTATTGATAAAATATTCAAATTTTTCTGTTCTTCAACGTATCTTGTGTTATGTTTTACGATTTATTTTTCGCTCCACCGAGCATATACATAAAGATCATGCTTTATCCCTATGTGAATTAAATCGTGCTACCTTGACATTTATTAAGAGAACCCAACAGTTATATTTCAATGAAATATTTGAAACAAAAAATTTCCCTAAACCTTTTAAGAAATTGAATGCATTTATAGATTCTCAAGGAATCATAAGAGTGGGCGGTAGACTCACTTATTCAAAATTATCTTTTGATAAAAGGCATCCGGTATTATTGCCCCAGCGGTGCAGACTTGCTGAATTATTAATTGATTCCTACCACAAAAAATATCTGCATGCAGGAACAGGAACGCTCCATTTTTTAATTGCTCAAAAATATTGGATTTTATCTGCACGAAGGGCTATACGCTCAGTCCTATCGAAATGCTTAAAATGTTGGAAAACGAATCCTGTTACGTCGCAACCAATAATGGGAAATTTACCGAATATTAGAATCTCTCCGGCCAAACCGTTTTCTCACTCAGGAGTAGATTTTTGCGGTCCCTTTCTAGTCACAATGAGTAGGCAGCGAGGAGTTAAATCTTCTAAGGCTTATGTGTGCGTTTTTGTGTGTATGTCCACCAAGGCGATTCACCTAGAATTGGCGTCCGACATGAGTAGTGACGTATTTGTAGCTGCCCTACGCAGATTTGTGGCACGACGTGGAAAATGTTCACATTTATACTCCGACCGTGGGACAAATTTCGTCGGTGCTAAAAGGGAGCTAATAGCTTTAGCAAAAAAAATGCGCTGAATGTGAGTTAATCACTCATCATTTTCTGCCAGGCAATGCCCCTCACATGGGCGGATTATGGGAGGCGGGCGTACGGTCAGTAAAAACTCACCTCAAAAGAGTGATAGGTGATCAAATATTAAGCTATGAAGAGTTTTATACGCTCTTAGTACAAATTGAGGCGGTACTCAATTCTCGCCCTCTTACTCCGATGAGCTCAGACCCGAATGATTTATCGGTATTAACTCCAGGACATTTTTTAACCTTGGAACCATTAGGTTCTGTTCCGGATGAAAATTATCAGGACATAAATATAAGCCACTTGAAACGGTGGCAACTTGTTCAACAAATGCAACAACACTTTTGGCGCAGGTGGAAAAACGAATACTTGCATACTCTCCAACAAAGAAATAAATGGTTGAAATCTTCTCATATGCCAAAGGAAGGTTCTTTCGTTTTAATAAAGAATGATAACCTGCCTCCTTTAAAATGGGATATGGGACGAATACTTAAGCTTACACCCGGTTTAGACGGTGTTGCACGAGTTGCTGATGTTAAAACCAAGTCGGGTATTATAAAACGACCTCTGAACAAATTATGTCCTTTGCCTGTTGAATAATTTTCAACACAAATGATATCTGCTGAACAAGCATATGCTACATTTTTTCTTTTTTTTTCTTATTCGTGGGTATTAAATTTTTCATTATATCTCCACCGAGTAGAGATTTAATTTTTTAATTAATTATTAATTTTAAGAGCAAAAGGCTCATTACAGTCGCCTTTGGAGGCGGGAGTATGTTTCGTAATCACGAAATATATACGAAAATATATTATTTGTTTTTTATTGTGGGGGACTTCTCACAGGTTTTTTCTTTATTTTTAAATTCAAGTTTTGAATATTCTGCCAACGAGTTGCGTACAGCTACCTCTTTTGTTGGCGCATGTGCGTAGTGGTTAAGCAGAAACAGGAAGAGACAATTCTTAAGAAACCGCCACGCAGTTAAATTCTATTTTTTCTATTGTCGCTATTTCCAAAAGTTTGGACGCATTTCAACTATTTAACTTGTAATCAAGCCGCTATAGTTCGTGAATACACACCAAAGGACATAGTGTTGTGTTCATCTCCAGAAAGAAGGGCCCTTCAAGCAGCAGCAGAACCATCCTTTTAAGGGTAAGTCGTAAATCGTTGGTTTTGTTTCAATATTTATTTAATTTATTGATTTGTGAGGGGTCCGATTCGCTATTATTGAATTTTCAACGGAAATCTCGAGGATTGAGGTCCAACCAGTCCACTTTAATTCTCTCCGGCCTTTAACAACTTAAAGTTCTTAAAGCATCTTATTTTGAGCTTTGTAACAAACTAATTTAAAAAGTGTTTTTTTAATTGGATGCACACCCCGTTCTTCCTAAAAAAATCATGGAGAAACATTTTCGATATCTAAATTTTTTCTCGGAAAGTATCGTTTGTCGAGAAAACTCTTTCGTACTCACGTAGAGTATTATCCAACTAATTCAAAACCGTTTTACAATTGAATGCACACCCCGTTCTTCTCAGGAAAATTATGGAAAACGTTTTCGATATCTGAATTTTTTTTTCGGAAAGTATCGTTTATCAAGAAAAAACTCTTTTGTTCTCTGGTAGAGTATTATCCAACTAATTCAAAACCGTTTTTCAATTGGATGCACATCCCGTTCTTCATAAGAAAATCATAAAAAAACATTTTCTATATCTGATTTTTTTTTGAAAAATATTTTCCACATCAGAATTTTTTTGGTCGAAAAGTATCATTTGTGGAGCAGAAATTCGTTTTCATTTCTTCTTCTCAAGAATTCAGCTACTCCAATTTGGATCGATGTACAACACACCGAAATAAACATCATAAGTAATTTCGTCACGTGAATTTTATTTCTTAATAAGTCTAATTTGTATTGCAACACGTTCATAATAATTGTTTTTACAGCCTACGATCACTATGTAACTCCTGGCTGACAAAAATTATGTAGAATGTAGGGTAAGAGCGCCAGTGAATGAACACCCACCAGTGAATGAACGCTATTTAAAAAAAACAATTATATTAAGAAGTATCTGTCCAAACATTACAAACTACTATCTTCAGATTGTTACGCCATCTTTGGAGAATATGCGGCATCTCTACTTTTCCCGCCAACCTGTCATTGGTGCTCATAATATTTGGTTAGAGGTAGTGCTGAGTGTTAGCCTGAGATTTGTGAGTGATATCATTTACAATGCTCACCAAGGTATGTTTGGGGGAAAGGTTTTAGTGCATTTATATATAGCGTCACATTGTTTGTGATAGTTTTATTTAATTTGATATGATTTTCAAAAACAGATTTAATGACAATTTGTGCAGAATATAACCTATAAAATTGAAATTAATGCTGTTCATTATGTTGGTTTCCAAATATCAGCATAATCCAGTGAATGAACAGGGTGTTCATTCACTAGATTTCGGAAATTTTGTTTCGGTCTTTGTCCAATACATTATTTAATGGCTCCTGAAGTCGACATTTCTTTTTCTGCCTGGAGATGTGCTTAAATGAACCCGTATCCAATGAATGAACGGGGTGTAAAATATTGAATAGCACCATGTTCATTCACTAGATAAGGGATCCAGTTAATGAACAGCACATTTTCATGAAATGTTCTGATCAATTATGGGAGAAATAGATTAAATGAAACAAGTTTTTCTTCTCGTTAGGCGACATCAAGTCATGAAAAACCATACCAACGGTTCCGGTATTCAGAAGACCAATAGAAGGAAGCTGTAAATGCTATTCGTACTGGCTCAATAACATTAAATGCGGCCCACAAAGCTTATGGGATTCCAAAGAGTACCCTCCATAATAAAATAAAAGAAAAGGTACCACTAGATCGGAAAATGGGCCCGACAACATATTTGACTGCAGAAGAGGAAAAACGAATAGAGCAGTGGATCCTGCACAATGCTAAAGTTGGATTTCCTTCACATCCAAATGATGTTAAGGATTCAGTTCAACGGGTGTTGAAAGCGGGTAATAGAGACAATCCTTTTAAAGATTCTAGACCAGGAGTTAAATGGTTCAAACTATTTTTGAAGCGTCATAGAGAAATAGTATTAAAAAATGCGGAAGTAATAACTAAATCCAGAGCTTCGGTAAGCGAAAAGAACATCAGAGAATGGTTTAGTGAACTTCAGAATTATTTAACAGAAAACGAATGTCTTGACATGATGAATGATCCGAAAAGAATAATGAATTGTGATGAAACCGGCGTGCAAACATGCCCGAAAAGTGGGAAGGTTCTAGGTTCAAAATCACTTAAGAATTTTTATGAAGGAGTGAGCGGATCGGAAAAAGAAAGCATAACTGTGCTTTGCACTTATAACGCAAGTGGTGAAAGTCTACCACCAATGGTCATTTTTCCCTACAAAAGATTGCCAACTCACATAATAAACAATATGCCATCTAAATGGGCCGTAGGGAGATCGGATTCAGGTTGGATGGTGTCTAGTACATTCTATGAATATGTGACAAACGTGGTTCATCCATGGTTGCTGGATAATAATGTGGAATTTCCTGTGATACTATTCCTCGACGGGCATAAGAGTCATTTAAGTATTGAATTAGCGGATTTTTGCAGGGACAAAAAATCCATGTGTATTGCCTTCCTCCAAACGCAACGCACATAATTCAACCATGTGACGTAGCTATTTTTAAACCATTAAAATCGTATTGGAAATCCGAATGTCGGAAATACAAGAATGAAAATCCAAACGTGCTCATAACAAAAATAAATTTCACTAATGTTTTCAGTAAAGCATTTGATAAGGTATCTAGGGAGGTCATCAAGAAAGCTTTCGAAATTTGCGGACTTTTTCCATTAAATGCTGATGCTATAGATTATTCCAAATGCATATCTAGTCGTAATGATACTGAAAAATCTATTATATCAGGAAATCATTGTGTAGAAGACTTCAAACTTGCTAAAATAGTTTTGGACGAAATCATATGTCTAGAAAAAATATCAATAGAAGGGAATACTGAGTTGAAGACTATATACAATAAGTTGAATGAGAAAATTAATTCAGAAAAAGCAGAAAAGGAATTGACTGTTGAAAATAGTATGCCTGCAAGAGAAACGCAAGTTGACGATGATTTTTGACATAAAAAGTATGTCAATGGAAATTGACGGTAGCATCTATAATAATGAATGGGAAACAAGTATGATGGAGGACCATATTCTTGGCTGTGGTTTGTATGCTGAAAAAAATAGCCCAAACAAAATTACCATTTTGCAGGATATCATAATTTAGTTTTCATTGATTTGATTCAATCAGTTTACAAACCCATTATCCCTCATTTTCCCTATCGAATTGAAATGTTCATTCACTGGTCCAAAGCAGTTCATTTCTTGGAACGTGATGTTCATTCACTAGGATTTTACAGAATTTTGACTTTTGGTCAAAATATTTCGGAACAGGTGTATATTATATAAGTCCTTTCTGAATTATTACGATGTGGCTATTTCAGGTATCTGGACGAAAGAAACAAGGTTCCTTAATTTAACACACATTTTTCAGAATGCTTGAGAATTATAACGGATGTTCTTAAGTGTTCATTCATTGGCGCTTTCACCCTACATATAAAAGGAATTGACATCAATCCGGCAACACTGTACACTTGCGTCCCTATAGTTCGTACGCGACAGTCCCCACGTCATAAAGTGTGGATGAGAATGTGTGGGTAAGTTCACGCTAATCTTTGTATATACAGTTTCCAAATCGAATTAAAATTTTTTCCTAAAACATTTATTTTGTTAGTCAGATAATAAAAGCTGTTTCACAAAATCTAGATTTTTAATTGAAAGACAAATTTTATTTCAGCGGGAAACCCTCTTGGCACCCTATTGCAAAATCTTGATCTGTTTCGATGAATCAACATCATCAATATATTTTTCAGTAGTCCGTTAACATACGCAGTGAATTTCATAGAAGTGATAATAAACCGATAAGGCTACGTTCGGATGATGAGCGCTCAACGCGCGTTTTGTTAACGCGCGTTTACAACTACATACAGATGTGGAAGAAACGGATGGAAATCTTGTTCAGGGACGTTCAGATGATGGGCGTTCAAAATACATGTAGTTGTAAACGCGCGTTAGCAAAACGCGCGTTGAGCGCTCATCATCTGAACGTAACCTTAAGGTCGGATAAACTACAATCAATTGGAGTGGGTTTTGGTCTAGCGAATAATATCCACTGAATTGAGTTGAATACCATAACTTTTGTTCCTTCATAAAAAATAGTATCATTAGGTGGTTTTAGGCAAAAAATTTAATAAAGTTGAAAAAAAATTTAATTGAGATTAAAATTTAATTATTACCCGTTACCACCAGAAGGTAAAGGTTGTAACTGTTTCGTGTTTCTTTCGAAGCACTGTGCCGCCCCTGTATTTCCCCCCGTGACTCTCATTGTATCGGCGCATGTCGGTGAATTTCAAAGGTCACCCAATTTTCTGAAAAACCGGTGCTGGCTGCTATCAGGAGCATTTTGTTCTCTTTGAAATATATGAAGAGTATTTTCGATAATTCGATACCTCTAACTGGGATTTTCTGACGATTTTTCTAATACAATTGATCGATCATTTTCTTCGTGAGACGAACATTCTGAGAAAAATTGTATTTTCCTGAAAAGGGATTTTAAACAAGGAACTTTATCGCTGTGGTGAGCCACTATCACATGGTCGTTCTGTGTCAATTCATAATTTGTTTCGTTTCAACCTTTTTCAGATTTAACGAGATTTATCCCATCCATTATTCTCAAGCACGACGAACAAATATAATAATATTTTACCCTCATTACATACAGGGTCTCCCGTAATTAGACCGACAAACTTCTAGTGGACATTATAGATCGTATTTTAGACAGATTCAACCCAAATCATATAATGCAAAATTGCTTCGTTAAGGAGCTAGTGGCCTTTGAAGATGACGCCCTGTTCACACTTTTTGCCACATATTCGCAAAACGGAGTCACATAAATTGCTGAAGTTTACACATTGGCTAATATGATAAATACGCATCGATTAGATTGAATGCAATTCTTCCATGTCAAGCACAATCGTATCATTTGGAGGGGGGCGAAGGGTATTTTTAGTTAACACTTTTTAACTTTCATTATTTCGCGAGATTTACATCATATTCATAAACTCTGATGTTTTTTCTTGAAAAAAGATGCTCTTGTATAATAACGCCCAGATTAAATTCAAAACAAAAGTGAACATTGAGTACTTAGTGAAAAGAGAGAAAATTTCAAATCTATTTTTTTTCAGAAATGGTGCATCTGGGCGTTATAATACGAGAGCATCTTTTTTCAAGAAAAAACATCATAGTTTATAAATATGATGTAAATCTTGGGAAATAATGAAAGTTAAAAAAGTTTAAACTAAAAATACCCTTCGCCCCCCCCCAAATGATACGATTGTGCTTGACATGAAAGAAATGCACTCAATCTAATCGATGCGTATTTCTGATATTCGCCAATGTGTAAACTTTCAGCACTTTATGTGACTCCGTTTTGCGAATATGTGGCAAAAAGTGTGAACAGAACGTCATCTTCAAAGGCCACTAGCTCCTTAACGAAGCATGTTTGCATTATATGATTTGGGTCGAATCTGTCTAAAATACGATCAATAATGTCCACTAGAAGTTTGTCGGTCTAATTACGGGACACCCTGTATAAGAGGTATTTACAAAATTTTTATTTGTTTTTCCATCATTATTCGGCCAAAATGGTTTCATCCATTTTAGTGTCTAACTATTTGAATTTAATTGTTAAGAAACTGGTTGAATTGTATTTGAAGTTAAAGGGGGCCATACCCCCAAGGTTGTATACGCTTGTGTACACATACGCCCTAAACAAATTAAAAGTTAACAAGTTCATTGATGGAAGGGATTGACAATGGTACATGAATTTCAACGAAAGATCAACAAACAAAATGATTAAAAGATTTTTCTCTAGACCACATTATGAATTGAGTATGAATTCTTGATTGAAATACATTATCCTTCTGCACATACATTTGATATAATATAAATTTCTATATTTGCCGGTCTTTATCACGAAATAATCACAGTCTCACAAAATATTCAATCACATGATGTAAAATGATATGAAATGACATAAATCGAAGCGTGATTGGAAGTATTGAGAATCAGAATCGTTATCCAATTCGTGAAATTACAGTTAAATGACTAATGTGATTTGAATACCTTGACCATTGTGATAATTTGGCGAAAATATATATTTTGTCACTTTTCCAATTGGACGTTTTGAAGGAAATATTTTAGCTGTATTTCCCGAAGAATAATTTCAATATCTACCGACAAAATTGAATTGGTCTCCAATATCATCGATTGTTTTCCAAACTTACAGGCAAAATCTATTTATATTTCAATAATATATCAAGGGCTTCTATTCTTCTCGAAATATTAGAATATTGTCGGTCAAGCTGTTTTTGTGTGTTCAACTAAATGCAGGTATTTCGAATGAATGTTCGTCTTCAATATCATCTCTGAAAACAGATAAAATGCGAAAAACCGTTTTTGAACTTTTTTCAGAATTCATCCTGATAACAATTATTGTATCTTTCATTGAAAAACGTTCACAAATCAAAATATGTACCTAAAAGGTTTACTGTTCTGATTCTCTGTAATTTCATGACCGAATAGAAGAATAGAATGCAATGTTTACTTTTTCATTTCCAAACCGCTATGTGGCTTCGCCTTACCTGGCAGCGGCCAATTTATGAACTAAAACCGGACGTCTGAATCGATTCCGTAATATGGTCGACTCCATTTCTTGATAGCATTGCTGAACGATGAATCTGAAAATTATGTTTGAATTGCGTCCAAAAGATGGAACGTTACCCTCTATGTTCACAAAATTTAATGATTTACTTCTTCGGATCTACACATATATGTTTGAACACGTATAATTTACTTGCAGATTTTTTGCTGATATAAGGATTTGTGTATTCGTCGTGAGCTTTCCTACAACTTGCTTCAGTATAAAATAGATTATAGAAGCGGAATGTTATTTTCGATGTTGGATAAGCTAGGAAATTATGAATCTGAGATCTTTTGAACGTTATTTTCTATCCAATCAAATTTTAACATTATCAACGTGAAAATTCTGTATAGCTATTCGTGTGGCTATTTTGCTGAACACCTAGGTAGAACATAACATAAAAAGTACATCCGGTAAAAGTAGTCAGGAAAATCCTCAAATAATTCTATGGTAAGTTTTTTTAACAGTTAGTATAGCAATCAAAATATTGTCAGTATTAAATTAGAAGAAAGTCCTGGCCAAATATCGTATTGAAGGTATTTTGTTTCGAGAATTATTTCGTAAAAACGTAGAGAACGTAGACGTATTTCTCTGCTTTGTTTTCGAACTTAGAATAGTATGATACCCCGTTTTGCGCTCACCTCAGCTAGGGATTTTTTGTCTTATGTATTTTATTACATCATTTATATTTTCATTTGTTTGAAAAGTATACAAGGCGTTTCATTAGGAAATGGAAAAAATTAAAGGATGAATAAAGAAGCTCTAGGTAGTTCCGAATATATATATTTTATAGAGCTAACATGCTTCATTACAGAGATACAGGCATCAATTTGGCCGATTTTTTGTGTGGCCATTACTCTTCGTACCACGCAGAATATTTTCATCATCTTTGGTACGAATATTATACTACCTCTACAGAAGCGACCTAACTATCTGCGACTTGAGAAATCCAGGTCTGGATTGACAAAAATTGAATATGCCTTCACATCCCGAAAACAACGCTCTATATTTTGAATTCTTGAAATACGGTTTGATATTTTGGAACAGAACAAAAAATGAATCGAATATTGTACTTTTCATTTTCGTGCATGTTCTTTGCCAACTATTATTTTAACTTTGCATTGCAGGTTTATGCATCTTGTGAATAAAAAATAGATGATTTTTTATTTTGAGTGGTCACAACCAGAGCTGTGCCGAAGCCTTGTGCTTAGCGCTCGTGAAAGCACTCGAAGCACTTTTGTGCTCGTAAGCACTGTGCTCGCGAGCACTTAATTGAACCAGTGCTTAGTGCTTGGTGCTTCGCAAATTTTTAGAGAGGGCTTAGTGCTTAGTAATTCGAAAAAAAGCTCCCGAGCACCAAAGTGCTCCAAAGCACTTTCAGGAATTACCAGCACTAAGCCCTTCATAGACTTGTTGGAACATGGAAATGACAGACTTCGGGTGCTTCAAAAAGACAAAGAATTAACGTTTTTTCTTTCGTTTCATTTCTATAGATAAAAAATTTGTTCATTTTTTCTTCATTGTTTAAAAAACAATCTCGCTGTATGTTATGGACTTTGTGATTGTTTGATGTAATGGCGGAATTTTTCAGGAAAGCTCTAAGCAATGCAACATACGATTCAGGTATCTTTTATCGTGATTTCAAGTAATTTTTAGAAGAACATTTTAGTTACAGTTTGTTAACTGAATGAATGCCATATAGAGCCCAGAAAACCATAAGAAACATTTTCATCTAATTTGTTGACTAGACGTCACTCTTTCTCTATAACTTTTTTTGGTATGTCGTCATGGTAACCTGTCTGTATATCCGGAATTTATCAAAAATAATTATTTCTTCGACCTAAAAGGTGATTTTAATATGTACAAAATTGAATATTAATGACCAATTTTAATGTTCAATTGATGCTGTTTCAGTGTGCTATTTCCATGAACAAATGAACATAAAGCATTCAGAAGCGATAAAGTAATGTCAGAACTCAACAGTAACATAGACATATAGAAATTTATATTATGTCAAATGTATGAGTTGTAAAAAATAAGAGTTTATTTCAATCAAGAATTTATCCACAATACAAATTGATGTCGTCGGAAAAATCTTGTAATCAACCCAGTTATTAATAAAGCGACTAATGGTCTCGAACTATTAATGCGTGAGCGGAGCGAACGCTCTAAAATATCTTGACCATTAGTCGCTCTCTTGAATAACCTAGTTGATTAATTATTTATTAAACTACTCGCTGAAAAAACCTTTTGTCAATTTCAATTATGTCCAGTTCAAAACACGATAACATTAAAAGAGAAAATCAAAATTCCAAACTGAGAGATATTTGGATGGAAAATATTAAGTTTGATTTGAAAAGTGCTTACTGCTCGGTGCTCGTGTAAACGAATTACTTTTCAAAAGTGCTTAGTAATCGCGAGCATTTTTCAAAAAATGAGGGCTTAGTGCTCGAGATTCCGGAGCACTTTTCAATAGGGCTTAGTGCTTTGTGCTCGAAGCACTTTTCTTCAGTGCTCGGCACAGCTCTGGTCACAACTTACTAACCACCCGGAATATTTTTATGAAATTTGGTACACATAACAGTATTACTACACCAAAGACCTAAGTTTCAATCACTGGAAAAATCTAGGTCCGAATCAACAAAAGTATGAATCCACAATAGACATATTATATTTGTATAATAGACGTATATTTGTATTTTTGAGATATACTTTGATATTTGGAAACAACACGAAAATCTGAAATCAACGGTGTAATTCTTATTTTCCCGGATATTTTTTATCGACCAACTCACATAGGTACTTGATATGAATTCAAAATTTCAGAAATTTCGATAATCGAAAATTTCCTCCTAACAACATGGAATTGAAAAATATATGCCATATTGTTTCTGTTTAGAGACTCGTGGTCGTACTTTCATGAGCTAAAGTAAGGTGTAAAATCCAGGTCCGGATTCGCAAAATCTCAATATATTTTTGGCTTAAGAAAACGTCTGGTTTTTCAGAATTATCAGAATCTGTTATAACTTTCGGAACAACATAAAAACTGATGCAAACTATGTATTTATTTTTTAATATTTTGAAATCCAAGCCTGGACTTTCATTTGATGTGTCTAGTTGAAAACCTTCGATATATATTTCATTCACGAAATGCAATAAACATGATATACGAATCTGGAAAGATAGTAAATACAGAAAATGAAAGATATTGAAAAATACAGAATTCACTTCTGTTTTTCGTGCTGTTTCCAATCATCAAATCCTGAAATTTTTGATATACGATGTTTTTTGAGTATTCTTATGCAGGACCTATTTTTGTGATTCGGACCTGGATTTTTTTATTCGTTGGGATGTTAAAAGGATAATAGGAAAAAAACATGCGCGCAAATGAAAAGTACATAATTCGCTTCAGTATTTTGTGCTTTTCCAAAACATCAAATCGTATCTCAAGAATTCGAAAATACAGGGTGTTGTTTCCGGGATGTGAAAGCATATACAAATTTTTTTAATCCGTACCTGTATAGATAGTTAGATCGCTTTTGTGAAAGTAGTTTTTACTTAAGATCATATAAATATTCTGCGTGGTTCATAACTTAATGCCACTCAAAGAAATTGTCCAAATTGATTAACCAACCTGTATCTCTGTAATGAAACTCGTTAGACCCATAGAATATAGTATATTCGGAACCTCCTACAGGTGCTTTATTCATCCTACACTTTTTTTTTCCGTTTACCAATGAAACACCCTGTATATTATGTATAATCAGGCTGTCCCACGACGATTAAGACGAGTAATATACCAGAATGGGGCAGTAGTAGATGATTATACTCGTAATTTCAGGGGTTTAAGTTCCATCAAATGTTGAATCTTTTCTTGTTATTCTGTTACCCAATGAAGTATTTGTTTTTAGTCACGTGATGTTGCATGGAAAATCATTATTGTGATAACCTGTATTATTGTGCCTTTCTTATTTTCTCCTGATAAAACAATTCCAACTAACTGCACACTTGGGGTCTAAAGTGATTAATTCAAGATATACAAGTACTTACAGGAGTGTAAGTTGAAAAATTCATAATTAAATCCTCTGTAATTTTCGGCAATCTCACATTCGTACGTGATGATTAGGACAAACCAATTCGTCACTTTACGATCAAAATGCGGACGTGCACCATCTTGCTGCCACCGCAATGTATTTCTTCCATTCAATAGAATGTCTTCAAGTACGTCATAATCATTACGTACGAATGTAAGATTGCCAAAACTTACTGGGGATTCAACTCTTAATTTTTTAACTTACAATCCTTTAAGAACCTGTATATTTTGAATTGATCACTTTAGACCCCAAGTGTGCTAGTAAGTTGGAGTTGTCCAATCGGGGTAGGCAGGCAAAACAGTAAATTGGAATTATTTTTCTAAACTGGTGGTGTGATCTATGTAAGGGGGCCCACTCACTAAGAAGGAAGAATGCGCAGTTAAGTATCTGCACGTTTGCTGTAACGCAAACGTGTGCATTCATATTTCCCACACACATACACTTTTGCTTGTTGGTTTGGATGTGCGACAAGCGTGAGATGACGTCGAAAAAAGATCTGATGTTAATGGCAGTGGCGTGTGTTGTTATTAAGGAAAAAATGTCCAAGGTATAAATATCGAACCCGACACTGTGTTGCTAAACATATGAAACGTGCAGAGACTTGTTGCCCATACACAGTCGTTTTTGGTCATTCTTCCACGTACGGTGAAGAATGCACACGCCACACGACGGAGATGATTGCGCATTCCAAATTTACGCCCCACACACACTGTTTTAACTGTACCCCGTACAACGCGCATTCAAGTCTTCGCGCTTCCCTCTTAGTGAGTGGACCCTTTTACACTTACGGAGTTTACTCCTCACTGACCTCTCTGTTCATGGCAGTGCGTCAGAATTCTGTAGTTGTAGCTCGTCCGTAGTGTCAAGCACGTGTTTGTTTTCGTGGTGCTACGTTATAAATATTATACTGCGTTTTGTTTGAAGTAAGTACTAGTAAATAAATGTATTATCCAATCTTTTTATTACTGCTGAAAACATTATAGTTTTTACGATCTTCATTTGTAATGGTACGAAAAAATTTTGAATTTTGATAAAAAATACTACTAACCTATAAAGTTGCCTGTTGGGCAAATGAGGTACTTTTTTGTGTGAATTGTTAATTTGTTTTCCGTTGGTGCACAATTACAAAAAAAAAATCTAACAAGCAAAGTTGGCCACTAGAGAAGATGCAACAAGCGGTAAATGCTGTAATGAATGAACAGATGGGCTATCACCGAGAGTCTGTTTCAGAAATTGTCAGTTATTTAAAAGAAATGGAAACTCGATTTGTGTAAACACTCTTTCAGAAAAGACGATAATATTGCTGAAAGAGATGGATGAAGGGATTTTTAACGAGGAATAAAGAGTTAATCAAATCAAGAAGAGAGTGAAAAGCAAAAGAGGCAATACAGCGATCTTAACATCCTCACCCTGCAAGACAGAGCGGAAGTAGCTCAAGAAAGAGCTGAAATGACTACAGGAAAATCTGTAAAAAAGTTAAAACTGATGATAGCGATGTAAGTGACACAGAATATTTGTAACTGCGAAGACCTGTATTCAACTTCAATGGATGGATGGATTTGTTGTTCCAGATGTCGGAAATGGGCACATAATTCATGTGCAGGTTTCGACGACGTGTATGACGAAGCAGTACTTAATTGTGAGCTCTGCCAGTAATTTCCTTCGCCTTAACTACGTTACCCAATTTGGCCCAACTCGGCTAGCCGGACTCGTCGGGCAAAACGGGGTAAGTTTAAGTGTATTTTTTTTTCTTATATCGTGTAGGTATTTGTTCTAGTTCATTTAAACATTATTAATAAATAGTTTATACTGTAATGAAAGCTTCATTTTATGTTCGATATTGCAGATCTTCAATTTTTTTCCTGAGCTTCTCTGAAGCTTGAGTACCTCATTTGTTGTCCCATTAATAGTTTTGAATGTAACGTCACGCGACCAAAAACAAATACTTCCTTGGGTAACACAATAACAAGAAAAGATGCAACATTTGCTCTAATATAAGCCCTCAAAATCATAATTACATACAACTGCCAATGCTGATATATTACTCGTCTTTATCGTTGTGAAACACCCTGTATAATAAAACTAAAGTTAGTCAGACATCTTGAAAAATATTTTCTGTTCAGTACGACCAAAAGAAATATTGAAGGTATCGGTTAAGGGATGCGTGGAGAAGGTATGATGATAGCTAATGACTTTGATGACTTCAGAAAGGATATATTTATCGTTACATGCAGAAGGGCAAGTATCATATGAAAGAGAATATTTCTCTTGGTAATGAAATTACTCTAGAAGGCTTCACTATGTTGGTATAGCAAAAATCAAATTGAAATGGAAAGTCTATGAGGAATCTAGTAATACGATGATCTATTTCAGCATGTCATTTGAAAACAGAGTTTGGGATTTTTCGGTCTATTTGAGATTTTTTGAAGATTACTTAAAAACAGAGGATTTCATGAAGAATTTTGCAGTAGTTCCGGTGGTAAAAATAGGAAAATTCAAGAGAAGTCCTGAGCAGGTGCTTTTGAGCATTCTTTCTGGAGCGATAAGGCTATTACCTCAAAATTTTGCATGATCTTTCATCCTCAAACTCGATTTCATTTCAATCGAAAAGTATTTCATGGCAATATCAGAATTATTTTTTTGATATAACAATAGATATTTATATGGATGTATAAACGCAACGCCCACAAATGTTTGTGTACAGCTTTGAATTGGCATAGAACATTTTACTGCAAAATTTCATTTCTGAAGAACCGACATTAATTAAATTCGAAGGTTCTGAAATTCTCTCGAAATTTTGCATGAACATTCAGTATCAATCTCCATTCAAAAGATAATTTTCAATAGAATCGAATATCTTGTTATGAAAATATGAAGATTCTTCTTTCCAATATTCCAATTGAATTTTTTATGGTTTTGTTATTACTATGATCTCAGAATTTTGCATGAGGCCGCACGGACTGAATTGAATTTGATTCGTCATCAAGGAGTCGAGCCCTATCGTTTGAGACCATTTTTGGCTTGAATTTCGGAAATTACAGACATTCGGGCAAAACGATATGGCATTTGCTAAGTAGAACGAGCGCTTAAAAGGTGAACCCAAATAGGTATCCATAGGTGCACAAACGAATTGAAGATTAAATAATCAAATCGATTACCATTTTAAATAGAGGCCCTTCCAGACAACACATTTTTTTTTCTGAAGAGGTTTCGAGAAACGGAGCTGCGGATTATTCGATATTTTGTGCACAAGGAGTAATATTCTTTCCCTGTATCGGGAAAATCGTCACCCGAGGCTCTCGACATGGAAGAAACATCGGATATAAACGCTTATGAAAAATCGATCATAAATGATGATATTGCATTAAGGTCGTATGGTTAAGATAGCTCTCCGCCACAGATTTCAGCTTGCATATTTGGCATCAGTTGGTGACATCCGCCCATCTTGAAAACGAAGAGTTGATAAGTATTTGTTTTGAAAATGAATTATTTTTTCTGACGTATCATTATTATTTGTGTTGAAATATAGTGAGAAAAACAATTGGTTACCCAATTTCAGTTCAACTGACGAAATAAGCTATCTTGTTGACCTTATTTTTCATTAATTCGAACATCTACTTTCAAATTGGCCTATCACAAATTTTTGATAAACTCGTGAATATTTCGTCCACAGATTGTGGGTTGAGTATAATAAATGAACGAACACTCCGCTTAAATATTTTCAAGTCAATGTTTGCCATATTATCTTTCCAAATGTAATATCTACTTTCTTGATTAAGATGAACTATTTAATATTTCATTAATGTATCGACTTTCACCAATTCGGAGTAAAACCTTCTGCAGGAGAATTTTTTTGCCGCTCACTATTGAAACTTATGCACCAATTTTTTGTAAATCTCGATATCTGATATCTGCATCTCACTAGTTAGGAAATGCAATATCTTTATTATGATTGATGTGGTCAAACCAAACTCAGCAGTCTTTTGATCGATAATTCCAGCAAAATTGGAATAATTCGAATTTTTAAATGGACAACTCATATTTGTTTCACAGCAATCGCTTTGAATTGAGAAATGAATGGCAGTCTCCTTTGACCCTTTCATTTTGGATAGGACTCAAATGACAAGGATAATACTGAAATATTTCAGTATTTCAGTAGGGGAGAGAAGTTTACAGTGCGACATGCTCCACAATGAAAAATATTCAAAAACAAAAAAAAAATTTGAGTTCGCCTACACTGCTCATACCACGCTTTCCTTGTGCTCTGACGGTATTGTAGCTGGGAGATGAGTCGATTCGGACACAGTAGATGGCAAGTAACTGAAAAAAATATTTCGACAGATATCCTTCCTCAAATTCATCACTTTGATCCATTTGAAGTAATAACTGAGTAATGAGATTATGTAACATACTTTTAGTTGTTAGGCTGCGCTGTTGCTATTCTGTTATTTTTTCGATTTTATTTCTCGGTGTCTATGTTCCACTATGAAACTCGGCACAAATCCACAATAAGACGTCTCATTGACCAGATTTTTACAATCGAAGATTCTATGTCAGCTTACGTCAAAGATAGACCATTTCCTACGATGATCAAACAATAAAAGATAACAGTAAATGCGGAGAGAATCAAAAATAAAACCGAAATGAATAATATTGACTGAAATTTATCACCACCACCCTAAATAAATATCAGAAGTGATTTTTTTTAGTTCCCTTGACCAACTTTTTCGGTTGTTATAGCAAATTCACGATTAATGTCTTTTTTATTTCCATTTTTATTCGAATATTTATTTTATTTCGATATTTCTGATGAATAATCATACAATTTGTTTCATTATGGATTTGCTGTGTCTCAGAGTGAAACACAACATTTTTCACATTGAGACAAACACAACTTTTGTTCAGAAAATATGGAAATTCTGACAATTTTATCTCGTAGTGTTTCAATGATAACAAGGTTCAGTGGAATATTGCTCAAGCTGTTCGTAATGCGTTGTGTATACAATACCTACTTACAAAAATTTTATGGAGATAATTGAAGTAACAATGGTAGAAGTCAATAGCTTTTTAACGCTTTATATTTGAAAAAAAATCTATTTTGAATATACTGATAGCAATTCGTTTCATTATATCCAATCATTAAATCAACGTTTCGTTTCAAATCCTAATCCCACCCTGAAAGTTTCAAGTTATCGTGCTTATCATCGAACTACTTCGAAATTTTCAAGGTTGATTAAAGATTTAAATTGAAAAGTTGAATTGATGAATGATTAGATTGAGGCAAATAGCTCCCAAGTATTATAATTCAATTTATTATTATTCTGAGCAAGCGCAAGAGATAGAGATTTCAACTTTATAGAAGAACCACAAAAATTGAACTATTAAGAGTAAGAGGAAATCAAAAACTCAATACCTTACCGAAATTCGTTTTCAGGACGGCCAGCATATGCTGCATCTAAGTAAACTACACTTAATACTCAGTTACTGTCCAGGTTACTATAATTGGGCTTTTCCCAACTAATAGCTTTTGTTTTGATATGCTTTGGTGCGAATTGAAGAATCAAGTTCACTAATGAAGAGTGTGAACCGAGAATTATCAAAATGATCAAATTTGAGTTGAAATGGCTTTTGTTTTTTATTATGATCACAAGAGAAATTTTTGACATTCGTACGATATAAATCAACGTCACAGAGTGTTTGAAAACGTTCATTATATGAAAATATTGTTCTGTTCCTGAATCATGTTTTTAAATCATTCTATACTATACTACACTATACGATTTCCATGAAATTTTACATTTAGTAGAACATTTCCAGAATTCACCTGGAACAACTGAATATCAAATGGGGTGTTTCAGAAATACCTAATGAGGAACATAAGAAAAATATTTCAGTAGCAATAACTTCGAAAATAACCAACCGATCTAGTCCTCTAACGAACTTTCATGGGGTATTAACCCTAGATAACGGGACATTCGTAAAATTTACGATGGTCAATATTTGTGGTGATATTTCGTTTGCTTCCGGATACCGCAACGTGGTGAAACTCTCAGTACCTTCCTATTTAGTTGCTATTTAGGCTCTAGTGTACAAAAAATCGCGTTATTTTCAGTTGAATTGCAGATTTTGGTCCAGTATTCGTCAATTTTACGATAGTCCCGTATTTACGTTAGTTAGTTTTCGCGCGTGTTTTTTTCTGATTTCAAATTTATGAACATTAGTTTGTAATTAGGAGGAATGTAAGTTATTATTTTACGTGTAACATTTTGAAGATATGTCGTTTCAGCAGAATGGCTTCAAAACGGCCATTATCTCAGGCAGAATTAGAACAAGAAATTCGAAAAATTATGGAGGAAGATAAATATAAATGTAAATATATATAAGTATGGCCTGCATCAACTTCTTTGTGTTTTATTCAACAAATACTTTGAGGAGGGAGGAAACCTCTTTCACGATACAAGTATATGATAGATTGGAGTCGTCGCCTTGCTGAGCCATGGATGAAACGAAGATTATCAACTCCAACTTTGAGGCGAAATATCCACCAGATATTGGTCTAATTCTGAATATTCAAAATGATTTATAAACTGCAATTCCCCAGCAAAAAAAGCGCAAAACTTGTTTCTTCTGCCTAGTAAAAAATAAGGATGACTACAACTTATTTGGACAATGTGGACATCCGAATTGTGGGGAGCACCGCGGATACATTGGCAAAAAATGCAGTGATGATGGATAGGAATTCGAAATTTTTTTATTATATTTTTGATTTTTCATTTTTCAATGTAGAATTTTCAGCTCTTTTCCTGAGTTTTTCTAGAAAGATTTTCCGAAAAATGAATGTTTTGTCGACCGTCGTAAAATTCACGATAGTCCCGCAATGACGTGTGTTGAAACAAGTCCCGTTATCTAGGGTTAAGGTCCCAAACGTATACTGAAAATTTTAAGTTTTCAGCTCTTTCGTTCGAGTTTGTGTGTATTGAAAACCAGATCACCCTGTCCGGATTTTCATTCTTTTCTAAGACTCCTGGCGATACGATTCTAGAAACATTTGGCACAAATATGCACTTCACTCTCAGTCCGAAATGTCAATTTTGGAATTGATCGGATTTGTGATTTCGTTTATATCGAACAATAAATGGAACAAAATTACAGAGAGAGTAATTCCTAAACCAATCAACGCCTTCTGCCTCTCGAAAACGCATATAGACATGTGAACAATTGGAGCCTCTTGTTCGCGAGTTGCAGTGACCCGAAATTGGTCGGTATGTATATCTATTTTTAATAGTAACTTGGTTATCATCCATTGTTTTAGAATAAGGATAGAAAAATATTGGGAAAATTGGACACTATTTATTATCTATTGTTTAATTCGTGATAATGCCGACGTTTCGAAACAAATCGTTTCTTTTTCAAGGCTGTAAATAAATAAATTACATTATAAGACATACAACATGACAAAACATTAAAATAAATTACCTAATTACGATAAACAATATTGTACGCTTATTAAAAACATTATGATTTTACATCTATTTTTAATTTCGTAGTGGCACGATCCTCACGGCGCTAGTTTATAAACACTAAATTTCGAATTGATCAAATGTGAGGTTTCGGAATCTATAGAGAAAATTATGAAAAATTACAAATCTCCAAAACAAACTACTGAGTCGATTCGGCTTGTTAACAAACTCAAACGCTGCATTTGGAACCCAAAACGTTACTCGAAATTTGAAACCCTGATCTTCCCCAGTTGGAGAATTTCGTGTTTATAGCCGGAAACAAACATATTTGATCTTGAATTCTGCGTCAGTGAGATCAAAAGAGTCGTTGATTATCGATTCAGTATATTGGTCTTAGTGAATATTCGATTGGAAGACGTAACATTTGCACAAATATCGCAAATATATTGATTAACAGGTATATAATTGAAAATATTAATGAAAGCACGCAATACCTCATCCGCTAGTAGAGAAGATGACTTGAGAGCAACGAATATTCTGAAATCTATGATATTTTGTAAATAAATCATGGCACAACAATAGCTCAGCTCTCAAAACAACCTTTTTTCCTCAAATTTGAAATATAATACTAGTTTTCAAGGAGGTAAAACTCAAGGAAAATAACTGACAATTGTATGAAATCAACAAGTTCTAACATGATAGTAAATCAATCGAAAAATGTAATGCCAGTCTAAGAGATATTAGACCAGTAGTTGATCTGGTGGGAAGAGTAAAAAGAAGATGATGACTATAGTCATCAAAAGAAGATGATGACTATAGTCATCAAAAGAAGATGATTACTATAGTCATCATCTTCCTTTTACTCCTCCCATCAGATCAACTAATGGTCTAGTATCTTTTAGACGTGCATTACATTTTTCGATAGATTTACTACCATTTTATTACAATATACATTGGTCTCAAGAAAAAAATCGATACAATCGATATCACGACAAGCTTATTGTTGAATTATTGCAAACTATAGTGAGGTAATGAAATCAAAAAACCTATGATTTCTTCTCGAACAAAGTTATCCTTCACATGACGAATGAGTCAGCCATGAATGACATGGATTTTTCTTGTCATAAAAGTAAAATGTTTTCTTCTGAGGAACTGAACAATCCGAGCCATAATCACTGCACCTGGTAAATTCACATTCTTTAGAAGTATTTCCAGGATTATTGCATTCTAGCTCCATTCCCTAGCACTATCATGATCACTTGGAATAAATTCGCTAACCCTGTCACGGATTCCCTCGACTCATCTTACAACATGACATTTCTAAAGTCAATTAAAAATAATAAATAAGGATTAATGCGTCGAACAAGTACAGACGTCGAAATTCAGGTACTGCAAGGAACAACTGTGTGTTTCTGAAATGGTGACAATGGTGACAGATATGAAGTTTTTGTGGACTTCGTGGATTCTATAAGACTCCTATCAGTAGTTAAGGGCTGATATCAATGACTTAGACCCAAACATACATTAACTGCCTTCCCCTTGAAAACTTTTCATCTTCATATTATAAGACTCAACAAATAATTTTTTTCTTGACGAAACCAGATTTTGGTTCCAGCTAAATAATATTGACGCACTCGATGCGTGTGTTTTTGAACTTTTTGTTCATTTCGTATTCATCTCCGTCAGATAAGAAGGAGGTAATGAACATTAAGTATACAGAAACTTGAAGTACCTATCAAGTTTCATGCTGAATCAAAATAATTACACAATTGTAATTCCTGAACAAACATTGTTAATGAGAATGAAGTTCGTGTACGTGTTTGTAGGAGGGGTGGCAAATTACGAGTTAAACTGCGATGAAATATCTGGGTAACAATATGTGTGATTTCAAATTCGTTTCAGCTGTGGCCTACCTATGTATATCCTATTATCAAAAATGTATTGTAAATATGTTTGAAGAATCTGCATAAAGAAATGAATATAGGTTTGGAAATGCAATGCATCAAAAAGAATTTTGCCGCGCAATTGAACAGTGGTGTAATCGAAAGGTTCACTTGATTCGTAACTTTTTGAATAAATCACCGATTGGATAAATGTAGTTTAGTTTTCTTTCTAATCGTCAGCATCGAGTATTAAGCGCAGAATGACACATTGACTCAATGCGTCGGACTGCCCGTGTTAGTCGATTTGAGAGAGTTAACCATAATATTTGTTTATTCGACCATCCATCGCGTCAAACGAAAGTGAAGCGAAGCACGTATATCTTTCGAGTATACTACTGTCCAACTGCACGGCAAGCATTCTTATGCTTTGAATATCGTATGTAATAGATTTCAATTTCCGAGCCTGTATAATCATGTTCATGTTTTTCATTCTTGCTCAAATTGGAATAGACTGAATGACATCAGGCCAAATTGTCAATTGACTAATCTAGGAAAGCGATAATTGACCTAGTGACCGGAGCGAGCGCGTTAATAGTACGAGACCGTTAACTGTTAGACTAATAAATGAGTTGATAACTAGATTTTATCATGGACCTCATAATGAATTGAAGGAATCATGCATTAAAAGGGTCATTATAAATCCATTTCGTAAACACTGACTGAGTTTTCATTTTAGGTCGATAGAATATCAATTCATTATTGATTTCTTTCCAAAATTTCGCTCAGGATAGATATCTAGTCCTACTATCCAATAGTCAAATATTCTTCCATCGGTATACGAGAAGGCTTTAATTTGATATGCTTCTAAAATACAAGACATAGATTCATAAAAAATTCTATGATATGTTTCGATTTCGTCTTTCGTATTTTAATAAATAATATTTCTGACCCCCATATTACATTCCTTTTTCAATGGCTGGTTGTAACATCACTTTAGGTATTATGAGCATTTAATCTTAGTTAGAACTACTTGATCAAAATAATCAAATGAAATATTGCTTTCCTCATCATTTTCGCCTTTTCTTTTCAACGTTTGCTTGCTGGCGAATAATCTTTCAATTTCTTCTGAAACTCAATTTTCTAGTTGTTCCTGATGCAGAAACATTTATTGAAATATTATTTGGTCTACTTCCATAATTGCTAATTATTTTATGCATCGTTTCAGTCAGCATTCTCTAGTCATCGGTATCGACAAAAAATACTTTATTATTGCAACTCTCAAGAACGTTACTAAATCAGTTACCAACAATTCATTGGTTTTTTTTCAGAGTGATCCTATTATCCAAGCCCGGATTGTTCTAAGATCAACAGTTCCGATGTGATTTTCGGTAATTGACATGAGATCTGCTCGTTTCAATCTTGTAATTTAATTTTTTTGATATTATGAAAGCCTAACCACCTAAAATTTCATTTTCAATTCACCAGTATCTCCTGTGGAGTTATGTCATAATCATTTCTAGAACGGTAAGTTTCTTCGATATTGGCTCTATCACACTTACAAACATTTTCAAACAGTGACGGAAGTTATAAATATAATATAACAATACACACATTTGTAGCTTAATTCCTTTATTCCTGTTTAAATAAGAAATTTTGTGAAGTACTTACATTTCCTGAAGAAAAACTTGAAATTTCATGTTTCCAATTCCCTCTCAGAAACTCTTATTTTTCCACAGAATTTGAATTGCTCACTGGTTTCTTCCCGTTGTTTCGTTTCCATTACTACAAGTGTGTGCTTTCATTGACAGTGAAATCTTTTTATATTTACTTTAAGAAAATAATTGCCATCGCACGAGGTCCTTATGAATCAATTATGAAAGATATTCAAGTTTTTAATTCATTTCAACTTAAATCGACTAATCATTTCTGACCAATAAGTCATCAAAAGTGATCACTTGCAACTAGCATTATTCTCCGTCTTGTCTCTTGAATTAAAGTTCCAAAATAATACAACTTCGTCGGAAATTTCAGGGACGCAAAGTTCTGGTAATTCACGATTTATTGACCATTTGGTTGGTATAATAATGCAGAGTGGCCAAGGTTGAATTATCGCTACCATTGTTCATGAGTCTATATGTTTTTGCTCTCATTTGAGCATTTAACTAACAAAGTGATAATTTGTGAATTATAACCGACGAGAAACCATTCTCTCGGGCAAAGCAACCAATTGAAATCTTGCTAGAGCGCATTACTGCCCTGCTAAGACAGCAAGTCGTATCTACATAAATGAAGTTTCGAGGAATTAAGGAATTTGTGAAATATGCTATGCCATCTGCGTATCTTCTTAATTAATGCTTTTTTTGGTATATATATTTGGAATTCATTATTCGAATTAGATCCAAGAAATACTACATAATATTGAAAGCCAAACTTGATTTAGAATTTGATTTTTGTCAGATACGACATTTTGTCTTAGTATTTTATATTCATATGAATTAACACATAAAGTCGTAAGTTTTATATTTGACAAATATTAATACAAAAAATAACATTCTTTGGTCATTATATCAAAAAATATTAGTTAATAAAAAAACTAGTCACTATCGACGGCTGCTCCTTCTGCTTCAGGTAGATTTTGCCAAAATTGTAACCTGTTTGGAGGAACAATATCTGGTAACTTTTGCAAAAGTTTTGATTTTCTATCCTTATCAATTCCTTTAGGAACTAATCGCACAGTGGGTTTTGGTAAGGTTTCTTTCAGTTGTTTTGCCACCATGAAGTTCAGTTCTATTAATTCACCAGAGAATTTAGTTTTATACGAAATGTTTTTCGATCCTCTTCTGAAATCGACTTCAACAAAATTGGCCAGATAAGGTTTGGGATTGATTTTATTCATTTTAAATCGGGAAGAATAATCTTGGAATTCGTAAAAATTGTGAAGATTCATTTCGATTACTTCCACCCTGGAATTATTAGAATTCTTCACACATAATTTGAAATCATCGAAATCTAGAACTTTTCCAACTTGTTTCAATGATTTTTCCACCTGGTGGTGGAAAGAGTCAGCTGACATAAAGGTGTGTCCCGTTTGCAAATACTTAACTTTTAAGAAGTTTAGGTTCACTTCTGTAGAATTTATTAAATAAACAAAAAAGCAATAGAGTGCCCAATTTTTGTTTTGAGCAGCGCAATTATCTAGCCAAATTGTTATTTCTCTGGCGTCACGGTGGAGCAAGAAAAAATTGTAAAATGTGGAAATTATGTCCGATTTACTTCTTCCAGCCACCCCTTCATGCCAAACGGCAGCTACAGGTTTATTTGACGTGGACTGCTTGCCCAGAGGTACGAAACTTTCATTGAAGCAAATGATCCTAGGTGTAAAAATTATTTCTTTGTACATTTCACATCGGGGTAACATTATAACCTTGAGAAAAACAGAGTTTGATTAATATTCAAATAGTGAAACATAAAAAGATTTAATACCTTACCTTTTGCAAGTCAGCTGAAAAATATAGGCATTCATTACCTCCAGATGAAGAAACGTCATTTTTATATTCATTTCTGGCTTCAATAGCAGCTTCATAATGGCGTTTCCATATTTGACAGTCCTCGCAATCAGGATTAGTATTTTTTTTTTCATGTTTTGAAATTTTTGAGTGAAGGTCAAATTTTTCGCATTGCCAACATTCTTCGTGACCTAATACGGCAAATGAAATATTCATTCCAGCTACTTGTTGCCGATACAGTTCATATGAAACATTCATTTGATGGTGCTTCCTCAAGAAATCAGTATGCATTAATTTAATGTTAATATCACTCGGTAGGTATTTGCGGTTTGGCGCATGCTCTCTTCTATAATGAGAAATTCTCGGTCCAAAAGAATTAATGTGATCAATTATGAGTTGTCTATCAATTTTTTTTTCAGACGGATGTCCCCTCTTCAAAGGTTTAACAATCAAATCTTTCGGATCTGTTTTATTGAGAACATCTCTAATGATCCTATCATTATGAATCGGATACCCAAAATTGCCAAAAAAAATTCTTGCACACATTGATGTCCACCCCTGATCAGATTCACATAATAAAAGACATTAGAACGCCTGGAATCACCACTTTAGTTTTCCTTTTTTTTCAATTTCTTCACAGAACTAATAATGAACTGTCGTTGTTGTTCATAACTTAATTCCCAGAACTCATTATTCACAGCATTTTGTCTGTTTGTTTCAATTAAAGAAGAACATTTTTTTTTACAAGTATTCCCGCATGTTTCTTGAACGACGTGTTTCGCTATTGTCTCTTCCCGTTTCTGTTTTTTTCTTTGTTCTACCGATGTATCATACCTTTTTCTTTTTCGAGCTTTACCTTCTTTTGTGAACTCTGATAAATATATTTCTCAGTAATATTCAAAGTTGCTTCTACAATATCTTTCAAAATTTCAGCCACAAATTTCTCAGAATTTTCAGTCATGTTCGTTTTTCGGATTTTCTTTTAGGGTTGAGAGTCATCGTTTCAAGCGTAAAATCTGGATCGTCATCTTTATTACGAACTGTATCTTGTTTTCTAACTCTATATGAGCACATCTTTTCGGCAAGTTGTTTATTCAATGCTAGTGTTACTAATTTTCTACTTCTATCCGACATCTACAAACAGAAACATAAAAATATTCAGACATAACCTACGAATTCGGTGGTACGGATGGAAAAGCTTGATAATTTTTCAATAACAGCTCACCTTGCCTTGTCTCTATATGAAAAAGATGATGAACAACTTCCAAAACACTCAAACACCACTTTCACGTATATTCAAAATGTGGAAACGGAAGAAAACTCACTAACAGTAGGAGCAATTAACGCCAAATAGCAGTTAAATAAAGGAATTATAACCTCACTTTTATACTGCAATTTTGTCCGAAGTGTGAATAATTGTTTCGTCTGCAGCGTCCACTACGAAATACCAAGTCCGAATGTCGTATCTAACATGCCTTAATTCAGATACGACAAAGTGACCTAGTATTGAACGATACGACTTTATGTCCTAGTAAAGGCTGCAGTTTCGTAGATAGGACAAATAAATTTGACCAAAATACGCTATTTCTATTGCAGATACGACTTTCAGACCTTGCCTATATGTTGGAGCATGCCTTAAACTACCAGAAACCAGTTAAACCTAAAAACCGCTTTTTTTGCAGATACGACTTCCTGTCTTAGCAGGGCAG
>JACDNR010000688.1:0-50829 GCA_013421045.1 Propylea japonica
CCCACAATTCCGGCACCAGACCCTGTTGCTGTGACAGAGCCATCAGTGAACCAGGTGGGACCATCAGGACTAAGAAGCCTGTTGTTGAAGACCATAGGTCTCTGTCAGGAACAATTATATTGAGATACTTTTACATGCTGCTTCTGAGCGAATTTAGAAGCGAGTAAATAGCTTGTGATATTGTTATGATACATACAAAACTTCTACGCAATGGTAGCCAACAATCTAGCGATCCACGTGAGGTTATATTTGTATCGTTGTCAAGAATCTCAGAGAAATGTCAAATACGTTTTCAAATTTAAGAACCAAGAAGCACCGAGTAGATGGCAACTAACAGATTGTTTAGAAGCAAACTGGCTTACAAACGCCTTTTGAACGAGTCAACAAGCCAAAACGCCACCGATTTAGCTTGTAAAGTAGCCCAGCTTTCAACATTAGTTACAGCTTTTTTACAATCAGATTTTTGGCCAGTGAACATGATTACATGAGCGCCATTTACAATGAGCTACTAAATTTCGCTCTGTAGAAGGTTGTAAAGTATCTCAATGTAATCGACCCATAAATAACTCAATTATGGGTCATGTGGAGTGGAAGAATGAGCATTACTCCTTGAGGCCTTGAGATATGCGATCCGAAATATCTATCACCGTGTTACAGTTTTCGTTAGGGTGATGATCAGGGAGAAATTGCTGAGGCGTAGAATGAGTGTCGAAATGCGCCCACCCCGCACAACATAGTTATCCCACACCTCTTCAATGAATACGTCTGCATATTCTTGCAACTTTTTTCCGTATAATCAACCTTATTTGAGAAGTAAAGAGTAAAGGATGCGGACATTTAGGATATGCGCATATAGACAGCATTAAAAGAAACAAACTGGCCAACATTTCAGAGAATGATGGATTTACAGGCTTCAATACAGATTCTTTTCAGTTGACCTACTAATGGGTCGATAGTATTGAGATACTTCACACAAGTGCTACTGGCCGAATTAGTAGCTGATTTTAAATTCGCTCAGTGTAATCGTGTGCACAAGCCAACAATCTGATGTGAAAAAAGCTGTGACTAAAGCTGAAAGCTGGGCTACTTTACACGCTAAATCGCTGGCGTTTTTTGCTGTGAATCTGTGAAATTAAGCAATTCATTATTAAATCATTTAAATTCCGAAGAGACAAATTCCAAATAGCTCTTCATCCATTTCATGGTCACCGCAATCGTACTGAGACATTGGTGAAATAAGGTCAAGAAAAACATAAGAAACAAATCATTTTTTCAGTTCAAAATAGTGAAATTATTAATTGATTATTCCTTATATCAGACTTTATCCCGTTGATTTCTTTTGAATGACTGTTTCATTATTTTGAAACCTTCACCAATATAATACTCGTAAGGTAAGTTATTATGAGATTGGTCAACTTTTTCACAATATGTTAGTTACCTTCCTTTTATCAACAATATGGTTAATGATGCCAATTCACAAAGGACCCCGCACATTTTGTATGAGAATTGGCTCCCGGTGGATTTGGCTGAAAATTTGATATGATGTTCTACTAATCCTTCTGATCAAATGTCTCTACAGTCACGAAGCTGAAAAATGCATACTTCTAGGAGTTTTTAGCGATTTTTGTATCCATTATGGCTTACGTATTACCGTTCACACTGAAATGATTGAAAATATTTCGTGATTATTGAAAGCAGATTCTGTCAATTCGAAATATTTTCAATCATTCAGTCAGTGTGAACGGTAATACGTAAGCATAATGGATACAAAAATCGCTAAAAAACTCCTAGAAGTATGCATTTTTCAGCTTCGTGACTGTGGAGACATTTGAGCAGAGGGAGATTAGTAAACATCATATCAAATTTTTCAGCCAAATCCACTGGGAGCCAATTCCCATAATAGTAAGCCATAATGGATACAAAAATCGCTAAAAACTCCTAGAAGTATGCATTTTCAGCTTCGTGACTGTTTAGATATTTGATCAGAAGGATCAGTAGTAGAACATCATATCAAATTTTCAGCCAAATCAACCGAAGCCAATTCCCATACAAAATGTGCGGGGTCCTTTGACCAATATTTGGTATTTAATAAAACGGTTCTCATACGAACATTATTGAGTTATTCTAAAGGACTAAAATCAACATAAATATGAATTCAAATATCGGCTAAGAGTTCGGAAAGAGTAGACATTTATCTTGCTGAAAAAGAAGTATGGTGCGAAATATATGAATGGTCACGTGAGGCACCCACAGTTCCACAACATCCTAACTGGGCAAGGCGTTTTCGTCTCAGCGTCTCATTGACCTCAAATATGATTTTTCGAAATAGGGTGAAAACAGTGACCACTGTGCACAGGCATTAGTTATCCAAGAAGAATTGACATCGAAGTAGCTCAAGAAATTCTAGGCACAGCTTAGCTTCTACCGGTTCCAAAAATTTAAATAATAGTTTCTGTGGATTATATTATGGACATAAAATTTAGCCTAGAAATGGATTGGTTGATACTTCTTCGAAGCAGTTTCATGAAATTTCTGAGTTTGAAGATATTTTTCATTAAGCCTCATAAGATGACAATTTACTAGTAGTATATCAACTACTTATAACTGTTGTATCCATAATTTCGAACTTACGAGGGAGGTGTGTTAACCCGCGTATTTAATATGTCAATTGCAATTGCACAGGAATGCAGGTATGTTAAGAGAACAATATACAGTAAATAGTTCGATATAAATCAAATGTTTCCACTCCAATGAAGTGTTAAATATTTAAGTCATCCATGGAAAACTCAATTAAGATTTGAATATAATTTATCTTTTGACTTGAAAGCCTCAATGATTTTGCATTCTCGAGAGGAATACTAGGTTTTTTTTTCTAATTGTACGAACTATTGTATGGCCATTATTCGATGATCATTTTAACTCTGATAGTCAAATCGGTAAAATGAATAAAACACATTTATTGTGATTATAGATTATATACCGGGTTTTTCACTATAATTTGACCCCCCCTTCAACTTTGTTACTGAAGGATACAAGAAAACAAAAAATGTTTCGTATAAAAGTTTCACGAAATCAACTGATGTTTTTTTGATATGAGTCCAGAAACTGAAATATATACAGGGTGATCAACATATTGATGGCAACTTAACTTTTTCAAATGGAACACTCTGTATATTTTTCCATATTTGTTTAGCTCTTTTTCACCTGATTTCGAATTGTAAATTATGTGTGGTATCTTTTTTATTCTGAGCACCACAGAGTTTCAAATTTCAATAACCATCTGGTTATAGCGTTTGGAAGTTCGTGATATTTAAGTGGCCAATTTGATCTTTGGATTGCTAATGGGCACCCGTTTTATGGCCATCAATTGTCGATATAAAACCGTTGGACAGTTTTTATAGCCGTTCCTGAAAAAAATTTACTTCAGGAATAATGACAACCAATGAAAGCGGAGATAATATTAATGATATATAATCAACCAATATTAAACTCATAATTCGGAACTAATTCCGTCAACGCACAAAGAATAATGATAATATCGTAATGATTAGAAACAAAATTGAAGCTTTAATTTCTGACTCAAATCAGAGCCATAATAATGCTATCAAAATAGCCAAAACAACTTGAGACAACTATATGAACTATGTGCATTGAATGAAGGTGGTCATTTTGAGCAATTTCTTTAGTTGATTTATTCTTACCATACTGACATAGTTTATCATTTTTCATTGGTGGAGTAATTGTTAAGTATTCATTCTAAAATAATACTTTTAAGTAGTTTGTATGGATTTATTCGGTGTCATCATTTCCAAACTTTGAAACTCTGAAAAATTGGAGAGACACATCCACATACGCATTTATATTCGAGATCAGGAGAAATAGCCTATCAAAAAAAGGAAAGTATATACAGGACAGGGTAGTCCATTTGAAAAAAATATAGTTGCATTCAATATTCTTCACCCTGTATCCATCCCATTGACGTTATAATAAACTGCAAAAATGAGCATTTTCAGTAAACGTACTCTGTCACTTGTAAAATGATTACAGATCTTGACAGGTGGTTCTTAAACTTCGAAACTCTGTGTGTCTCAGAATAAAAGAGATAGACCAACATATGTTAAAATTTGAACTCAGGGGAAAAGAGCTAGCCAAACATGGAAAAAATATCAGGGTGTGTTCATTTGAAAAATGAAGTTGTCATCAATATGTGGCCACCCTGTATAATTTCACTTCTGGACCCATATCAAAAAAACCTCAATTGATTTCGTGAAAATTTTACGAAGCATTTTTGTATCTCCTTTAGTAACAAAGTTAAAGGGGGTGGTCAAATTTTAGTGAAAAAACCCGGTAAGCATAGAATGATATTAATCGATAAAATCGACCAATATTAACTCACACTTCGGAACTAATCTCATAATCGTACAAGACAAAATGTAAGAAATCCATTAAATATTACAAATTATCAAGATGTGCTACATTCAAACTGAAAGTCTATTCAAAAATTTGGAGAAAAATTGAAAACCAACATAACTTCCGAAATCAAAACCTATCTCGAATATAATCGAAATATATTAAATCTACCTTAACTCGCAAAGAAAACCAGCAATTGGACGTTAAAATTATTCCACGTCAATAATAACACATTGCGTCAGCAAAAACGTTGAACGCATCAAAATTTATATGCAATATTTCCCTCGATCATGATGTTACAATTCTGTTAAGGTGGTGATCAGGAAAAAGTTCTGAAGCGTAGAATGTTACAGAAATAACAGCCTGAAATGCAGTCGCCCGCACAATTTCGTTATCCCACGCTCAATCAATACACGTTTGCATATTCGCAACTTTTTTCCGTATTTTCATACAGATATCAAACTGGATGCAAGGGCGGAAAATATGGAAATTTACGACATACGCATACGGACAGAATTGAAGGAAAATGACTGAAAATGAAAATTTAAAGAGTAATACATTTTTTATTCACGGGTATTATATAATCCACCCATTACACGTCCGTTTGTCGGCCATAATAATATCCATTAATCACAAGTTTATAATGAGTTATTATTCACTGCTGTCAGATGCTTTATAGAAAAAACTCCAAAAATTAAAATCTTTAGATTGATATTTCTTCAGTATTCTAAAGTACTCCAACTAACAAATATGGGTAAACCTTGTCAATCGAAGACCAATATACTTTTATTACAAAAATTGGAGCAATTTAAATGAAAAATTTGAATACACCATGATACAGGATGTACAATAAGAGTATGACACAATTTGAGGGGGTCAATCTACTTGTAATTTTAAGAAAAAGAGTTTATATAAACATGGGTGCGCAAAAAGCTTCGTTACGGAGCTACGGGTGTTGAAATTTAAAAAAAAATGGTTTTTTTCTTCATAACTCATGCAGTTTTTGGGATATTCAGTACAATTTTGATATGCGAGCTATTTTCAAAAGTCTCCATCATTGCACGTCCTGAATTTTAACTAGAATCTACAGGGTGTTTTCTTTTTCGGAGTCATGTCTCCTTTTTTTCCATCTCAAACTTTTTTGACTGCTGTAATTTTTTCGTATCTCTAACCGTTTTAAAGGAAAAAATTATTGAAAATTTTAAATTCGCTAAAATAACAAAAATAATAGAAATTTCGATATCGATAGGTGTGCCCAAAATTTGCTTTTATTTTGATAGCTCGTCATCTGAAACTCAATTTGAGCTTATTCAATATCAATATACAATCGTTGAATAATTTTCCACTCAAAACGGTTAGAGATACGAAAAAATTACAGAAGTCAAAAAGTCTCTGAATTTAACGAAGATTACGAGAATTGATTTTATGCTGACCAGAGGCGTACCGTGAAAAAGTTTGAGAGGGAAAAAGGAGACATGGCTCCGGAAAAGAAAACACCCTGTAGATTCTAGGTAAGATTCAGGACATGCAATGATGGACACTGTTGAAAATAGCTTGCCTTTCAAATTTGGACTGAATATCTCAAACCTGCAGGAGTTATGAAAAAAAAAACATTTTTTTTGGAAATTTCACCACCCTGTAGCTCCGTAAAGAATCCTTTTGAGGACCCATGTTTACATGGACTTTTTTTCTTGAAATTATACGTAGATTCATCCATTTAAGTTGTTACGTACTATTATTAACACCCCGTATAGGTATCTACCCAAAAAGACAACACACAAGCATAACTTCGTTATCACACGCCTATCCATTCAATAAGTTTGCCTATTCACAACTTTTTTCCATATTTTCATACTGATATCAAACTGGTGCAAGGGCAAAAAATAGGGTAAGTTACGACATCACATACGGACAGTATTGAATGAAAGAACCGACTGAAAAACTGTAAATTTTGAAGAGTAATAAATTTTATGCCTGAATTAAGGCTCCTTCCAGCTGACGTCTCCTGTGACTGTAACTGAAGATCGTCAATATGTTGAATTTTACTACATTATATTCACATGAGGACCGACATTTCGGGATATCTCTGAAGTGAAGCCATATACAAGATGTTCGTGGATAAGTGTGACAAATTTCAGGAGGTGATCCTGCTTGACAAAAAAATGACATAAACTTTTGTCCGTAAATGCTTCGTTTTCAGAAATACGTGTTGTTGATTGTTGAAGTTGCACTTAAAAACTGACTAAAAGAATTTACGCAAATGATATATTTCGAACTGAAAATAATTTTTGAATTTTTCCTTCAATTCGTGACCAAAAATCTCCCTTGACTTCTCTCAAATGAACCACCGTTCTTATGCAAAAAAATAAAACATTCAAATGAGTAGTTGTCGTTACTTTATGTAGAAGAGACGTATAAAACCGGCTGCCACAAAAATTTTATGAAGAATTCAATATGAGTATGGTATCTCAGTGACTTTCTATTTTTTTCAAAAAAATTGAGATTATTCCCCGTACACACGCCAATGCTGAAGTAATTGTTAATTACATGTCAGACAACGCGTAAAAACCAGATTGATTGCCTGCAATAAATAGTCAGTTTTTAAGCGCTCGTTCTATTAATCGAGTGCTATATCGTTTGGCCCAAATGTCTGTGATTTTCGATTTATGGGCCGAAAATGGTCTCAAACGATAGGATTCGACTCCCTGATGACGAATTCGTGGTCAAATTCAATTCTGTCCGTGGGACCATAGACTAACTAAACGGAGAATAGATGAGACACTAGCAGAACAAGCTTCAACGCCATCTTTTTTTGTACAACATTACTAATTCGTGAAAAAAGCTCAATTGAAAAAGGAATCTGTATCGTAAAGCTGCCTCAAAAGAATTCTGTAGTGCACCTTTTGAATAGGTAGGTACACCCATATACAAGAGGCAAAAAGTTTTTTGAAATTCAATTTCCAAGGAAATCAGAAATGGATTCGTGCAAGTTATCGATGAGTGAGGAAATTTATTTTCATGAAAATGCAACGAACTTTCATATGATTTTCTTTTGGAATCGAGAAATGAGGATCAATAATCAAATTCTGGATAGAATAAAAATTTATTAACTGAAATAGTTATCACCATTGAAAATACAGATTTAATTCATAAATATCTAATCAATAAACTAATAATTGCATTGAAAACATTCTCAAAAACTAAAAATAATGATTCAATAATACAAAATATGAGTATTTACCGACTAAACTTATTCAATCCATGAAAAACTTTTTGAAAACTACGAGTATCTTAATTCTTATAGGTAACAGAATATACATATATACAGGGTAAACGTAAATAAAACACATAAAAAATATTTTTTATCATGATATTTCTTTCTTATTATAAAGTTTGAACGTTGACATTATGTGTGAAACACTACATCATTTAAATGACAACCACCCGAATTGTTACAAGCATCGATTCTTTTGAGGTAATTTTCAACCACTTTTTGTCACATATTGTGCAGTATCTCAGCCATAACTTGACGAATATTGGTTTTTAACTACTCAAGAGTTAAAGGTTTATATGCATAAACACGGTCTTTCGCGTAGCCCCACAAAAAAAGTCAAGCAGTGTCAAATCGCATGATCTTGGTGGCCAGTTGATATCGCCGTCCACCGCCGGTTGTTCAAGCACCCATTCGACGTATCGACGATGTTGATGTGAATGGTCGGCTGACTTCAGTTGGTAAGTGAGTTGAATTTTATATGGTGTAGTTGTAGATCTTGATGCAAAATATGCCATAATGTGCCCGCAAGACAGTCCTAATTCCTGAGAATGACGAGGAATCGACATATTCGGGTCTTCGCAACACTTTCACTTACAGTAGCGATATTTTCAGTGGTACGAGCAAAACGATGATGCACAGGGCTTACAATATCTCTAACCGATCCAGTCTCTTCAAATTTCTTCACAATTTTACCAATTACTTGCGTAGTTGGACGAATATGTAAACCAAAATCTGCTCTTAAAGCACGATATGTGGCTGTGGCAGAATCACCATTTTTGTATTAGGTTTTTACAATTTTCATGCGTTGTGCGATAGTCAAGCGATCCATTTTTCATAAATGTCAGACTTTCAACTGAACAAAAAAATTTTTTTTAAAAAACTTCGTTTGACAGATGTCGAATTCCAGCCCTATACTTTTGAAACCGCGAAATGGATAACCCGTTATTTTATATTACCTTCTTGCATCTCGATTTTCACATCCAATAACACAGCACGTCTTCACTCTTGCAGGCATATCGAAATTTATTATATTTCAAAAAGAACGTGTCAAACCACTCCTTGTGTCAGTTGACAATTCAAAGGTTTTTTGATAATAATGATTTTACATACTTACTATTTTCTCGATAGGATTTCCATGAATGCAACGACATCTAACTATCAAATTGAAAATAATTTTTTCGTTTATTAGTCTCCTCCTCCGACAGATGTCGCGGAATATACGAGTGGCTCATCTATTTTATTAGTTTGTCTATGCGTGGGACCGTGGGACCGTTCGGCTGGTCGTAAACACGATAACTTACGAAGGGATTATCTTAGAGACTTGAGATTTTCGGGATGAGTTTGGTTCCCAAATGCCGCTGTTAAGTTCCTTGAACAGTCAAATCGTACAGTGGGTTCCATAAAATATAGCCATTCAAAATGTTTTTTTAACTTGAACATACTATATCTCGATAACGAAGCCGTATCGGGTTCATTTCATACCATGTTAATTTAACTTTTCTCCATAAAACGAACTGACATCTTCCTTTGGTATTAGATGACTTTATTTCGAAACACCCTATATATGGGTTGGGAAACGAGATACCCCAAAATGTCTATCTATTTGAGTAGATACCTTTGTAATGGTATAAAATTCAACTCTTCAGTTACTCTGCTCGGGGACGTCAGCTTGGATGAGTCTTATTTCAGGCATAAAATTTATTACTCTTCAAAATTTACAGTTTTCAGTCGATTTCCTTCAATACTGTCCGTATGTATATGTCGTAAATTACCATATTTTCTGACGTTGCATCGAGTTTTATATGATAATAAAAAAATACAAAAAGCTCTGAGCAGCTTTTGAACGCTCGTTTATTGGGGAAGCAATAATGCTATTACCTCAAAATTTTGTAAATGACTTGAGATTCATGCCAAGTATATGAATGCAAAATCTCAGCATAGAGGAAATAATTTAAAAAAGTCAAATATTTAAAAATCAATAATAAAAAAATTTATTCTATTGTTCTTATGACGCAATCCTCTTGGAATTTTGCATGAACATTCATTTCCTCAATCTTGCATGTGGCCTCAAAATTTCATTTCGAATGGTTCCGTTTTGTATGAGATATTGAGCAGTCAAAAAATGTTTGTTGTACTTTGTCGAACATTAATGTTATTTTCACGTTGAGTGCTACGTTTGCAACTATCCTGGCATTCCAGCTTCTGGTATTATTCCTGGACGGGGAACCCTGATGATAACCTAGGCCGAAAGCGCTCGGTTCTTACAGAATAAATTCACCACACTGAAGTAATTCTTTTTCCTTCTTTTTATCTAAGCTTTTCATATAGACCCCACACATAAAAATCGATCAGCGTTAAATCAGGTCTTCTCGCCGGTCATACAGGGTGGGGCAGAAAAACCTATCCGATTTTCAAATCCCTTTTTCTCAGAAGAGAGAGCAGGTAGAGTAGTGGGGTAAAAACCGTTAGAAAGCTGGTTTTATGCCATTTGTCAGTAGTCAACATGCCTTGGTCTGGTGAACATCGTGCTTTTGTTATTGAGCGGTTTATTGAATGCGGCGGTTCGATAATTGCTACACAACGTACTTTTCGAATTCATTTCGATATTGGAGTGACGAAAATCCTCGGGAAATCCATCAGGAACCCCTCCATAGCCCAAAAGTGACTGTGTGGTGTGCTCTTTCCCGCCTAGGCGTCTGGGGGCCCTACTTTTTTGAAGAAAATGGGCAAACCGTAACGGTCAACAGCGAGCGCTATGTTTCATGCTGGAAAATTTTCTTAGACCCAAAATGGAAGAAAATGGCGAGGAAAATGTGTGGTTTCAACAGGATGGTGCAACCGCCCACACATCGCGACGATCAATGGACATTCTCAGGGAACTGTTTCCCGGTCGCCTCATTTCTCTGAGAGGTGATGTTGGCTGGCCGCCGCGCTCACCGAATCTCACTCCATGTGACTTCTTCCTTTGGGGTTACCTCAAATCGAAGGTTTACCAGCATCGACCAAGGACCCTTCTTGCTTTACGAAGGGAAATTGCTCGGGCAATTGAAGAAATTCCTGTGGAAATGACGGTGAAAGTCATGGAAAGCTACCGCGAGCGCCTAAATAAGTGTATCCGCTCCCAAGGACGACATTTGAGTGATGTGCTTTTCAAAACTTAAATTTAAAAATGGCATAAAATTTTCGATATGTTAATAAAAAAAAATTTTTGACAAGCTGAGTGGTTTTAATTTTATAACGTTTTGAAATCGGATAGGTTTTTCTGCCCCACCCGTAATATGCGATTGTAGAACATTGTCACAGACTCTTTAGATCCAAATCATCATTACTATTCACCATATTTATTTTTTTGAAAATACTTGTGAACCTACGCCAATGTGATTTAAGTTCAAGATTTTATCAAAACTGATTTTCTTTAAATGTATTACTTTTTTTTATCTTATAGATACTTAACCTCTGAATTTACGATAAGTTCATAAACAAACGATGAAACTGGCTCGAATAACGTCATGAAAATGCAGAGATTTATGTGGAATAAGAAAAAATTCCATTACGAATGCGGGAACGCAAGCAATGAATTCTTGTGGGAACTCCATTCTGCCTGTTTTTCAGCATCTCCCACCTCTAGGCTTTACTTCAAGAGTTTCTGAATTACAACGGAAGGAGTTAGTGATAAATTCTTACTTCTGGCTTTTGATGTGGTGATTTATCTTATGCCCCAGCATTAACTGGTTCCTCCACCCCCGCATTGTTTTCTGCTTCAGCTGAGATAGTGTTTTCGAATGGTAAAACCTCAGACACTTTATACTTTTCGAGTCTTCGAACATTTATCATATAAGATGAAAAACCAAATATTATTTCAGGCAAAGCTATCGTTTAGATAGTGATTTAGCCTAGATTCGATATATGGTGTACTCGTACATATTGATACTTATATTTCACATCGAATCAAATAAGAGAACAAAGAAGAAAAACAATAGGTGATAGGATATGATTACAAGATTTTTTGCCGGTCTCATCATGAATTGAGTATCAATTTTTCCTTGGTTTTTCTTAATAACTTTGGACAAAGAGGTAATAATTGAACAAACTGTGATATGCAGGGGTTTTGTATGACGTAGAATCCAAATATCCTATTAGTTTTTAGATTACTGATAGAGTGCGCCACATACAGAATCCCTCCACATTTATATCAACCCTAACTTTTTTGTCTTACTCTATTAGTCATTCTGGACTGGAAAAAGCGATTCCTTCATATTTTTTCCTTCAAAAAGGTATACTTTTCTGAAGTCGCTAGGACCAACGGTTTCCGGTAAAAACGCATCGAAAAGTTATAATGCACGCAAATTTTCCAGATGCGCCAAAGTGAACTACTCACAATAACAAGAACAAAATACTTCAAGAATTAAATTTCGATCACAACAGCAAAATACTGATTAATTGACAAAAATACATCAACTATTCAGATGATGGTCGAATTGCTGGCCTTGTGCTTGAATCATAATTTTTAACACCCTGTATTCTTAAAGGAAGCAGTTTCGGACATATTTACATGGGACCTTTTTTTCATATTTTATGGTCCTCTATGACGTGACACTATGCATGGTACTTTTTTTCTTGAAACTCTGTATATCAGGACTCGTTATATTTATTTCGAAACAACAAGGTACAAACAGAAAAATATAAATATTATCCCAAACACATGCAATCTGATGTGAGAAGAGATAAGAGATTAAATATTCACTTCAAAGTTCCTCCAGGACGATATACAGATCTGAAATAGTCAGTGTAATGGATTTATTCAGCAAAATCTAAATCAGTTACTTCTCCAATGAAAAAATCGTAAATTGAAGAGGAAACAAAAACTCTTTATAATTATTGGATTTCATTATTGAATTCAAGTTTAATTTGATATGTGTTATCTAAAGAATTTCATATTTATCGAAGACTTGTGATTCGAGGTGTTTGAAAGTGAGGAAACCTAATACTTTAGCGGATCTTCGAATTAATTGAAAAGAAAAAATAAAAATCGAACATAAAAATCATAGTTCAACAATTCAGAAATACTAACAACTTATCATTTGGAAACAGTTATTATTTTTGAGAATAATTCAAAATGATTTTCATTTTAATTCGTTATTGTGAAATTTGTTCACATTTTTTATCCTTTTTTGAAAATCTTATGCAAATTAGTAGAAAACAAATCATTCGGTTTTCTGAATCTCTTTTTTTGATTTTTCCGCCGACCTCGAAATAAAAGGTGATTTTAATGTGTACGAAATTGAGCATTAATGACCCATTTTAATGCTCAATTTTTTAGCCATTTTAATGTGCAATCCTCATGGCAACCGTACACAAAGTATTCAGAAGCACTACGAGAAATGTCAAAACTCTACTGGAACATAGAAACATAGAAATTCCATTATGTCAAGTGTATGTATGTGCAAAATAAGAATGTATTCCAATCAAGAATTTTTACACTATCCATGTTGAGATCGTCGGAAAAATCTTGTAATCAACACAGTTATTAATCTAGCGACGAATGGTCTCGAACTATTAACGCATTGGCTCCGCTCACGCATTAAAATATCTTGACCATTAGTCGCTGTATTTGATAACCTAGTTGATTAAATAACTATTATCATATCAGTATTTTGTCACTTTACTGCATGGGTGAATTATTCTCTAGTATTTTTGATATATTAATTTCTGTGGCAATTGATTCAACATCATTAATTTACTCTCCAAAAACAACCTGAAACAAGTTGCTTTCGGTTCATTTTCAACCTTGAATATAAAAAAAATTTTCTTCTTGAATGAAAGAAAAATTGCTTGTTGTTCTAGTAAGAATATTAATATTACCGATAATCTAATTTTCTGCGTATTGTCCGCACGTAGGTATGATAAGGGAAAAGTACTAATATTGAATAATGAATAAGGAATTCAGTTAATCATTTACCTGCAATTTTTCGAATAGCTTTCATTCTGTTTTTTCGCATATGAATGTATTTTTCTGTTTTCATGGAGTATTTCCATTTCGTTGACGTAAGTTAGCACATAATCATGATTATTGCTTTTGCATTCGTTGTATTGTTCATAACATCCAGTTCTGGATCACGTAAGTTATTTTATATAAGAGTATTTTTCGTGGAAAACTCAAATGAAGTGGTTCCTAAGATGGGCTGAAATTAACGAGCTTATAATCTGATGAGGAATTGAAATAATCGAAATAATACTCTTTTATCATTTCCATGTTATTTCAGAAAACCTATTGAGTATTTGATGTAATACACTTTTATCGCTTTTTTACAATCGAATGTATTCGTGAATTCAGTTGCAGCAATTTGGAAATTTTTCTTCATTGAGAAATTTTTTGCTTCGAAATGATCTTTTTGTTCTGTTTTTTGGAATAGACAATTTATCTGTCTTCATCACATACTTTCAGGTTCTTATATTATGAAATTGATAATAGGAGAAGAATATTTCCTCGGCAGATATATTTGAAAAGCATTCTATTTTAATGAATTCATTCGTATTCATTTCGATTATACAGGGAGTCTGTAAGCAAATGCGAGGGGACTTTGGGAGATGATTCGTCGATGAAAATAAGTAGATACAGCCTTTGGAAGGCAATGGCGTGTTGACAGTTTTAAATTTTTTTACGGCTTCTTAAAAAAACACTGAGTCATAAAACTATACATCATATGAAGCACTAAGTGTGTGTTACTCACACAAATTTTTAGATCTAATAACTTTATCATTAGTGGTTGAAAATAACAACCTCCTATGATTTTCGTTCAAAACTTATCTTCGTGGGATAGTTTTTTCGAAAAATTATATTCTCTTGTTTACCATTCAATTGTGGAGAAAGAGTCTCTTGCAAAATGTCGATACAGTCGATACTTTCCTTGGAAAAGTAAAAAACTTACTCTTTTGAATCTGAAAATTGTAGAAGGAGTGAAATAAAATCTTTTTCTTGTGTCAAAAGTCAAAACCAATTTTGGGCATAAACAATATCAATATTCATTCTATGGAACATACGATGAAATGGGATGAATGATGATAACTGCTTGTAGTTTTTTTCCGAGAAAAGTGTAGACTGTATAGAAATTGTGCAAGAGACTATTTTTCTCTTGAATGGAAAGGGAAAATTTTATTATACAAAAATCTATCCCACGAAAACAATTTTTGAAGGAAATACATAAGGGTATGTATTTTCAACCTTAATAATAAAGTTATGGAATCAAAAAAATATTGTGTGAGTAACGTCTACCTAAAGAATCATATAATGTCTAGTTTTAGGAGTCAGTGTTCTTTAGGACTCCTACAAAAAATTAAAAACTGTCAACTAGTCATCGCCTTCAAGAGGCTGTAAAGGTATTGGAAGGGAGGTCGAGTTCGAAAAAAAATTATATGAACTAGCCCTACTCATTTTCATCGGAGAATCATCTCCACAAGTCCCTTGCATCTGTATACAGACACCCTGTATTTGCTAGACAGATATCATCTATTTATCGGCCAGTGGTTAAACAGGTCCTTAATCACTTGTATACTCAATTTTTTTTATTTATAATTGAATTGAATAATCTATCGATTTACGCCGCTAGCAAGTTATTGATATACTAAAGGAGTATACAGGTTTGGAGGAAAGTGCGCAAAAACATTCATTAAAATGAGTAAAATTAATGAGGTAGAACCAGAATTCGTAAAGAGTTCGTGGGCATTTCGATTCATATAAAATTTACCTGGTTTCCTCGCCATTTCAGGTTCTACCAATTGAGTTTCATATATTTTTATCGAAAAAACGAAGCTTGTCTTTTTCATCATTCAACTTTATTTTCTCATAACGTGAAAAATATATGTTCAAACGATTTGATTCTTTAAGTTTTTCTAAACCTACATACCTTCAAGCCTTTGGCTCGTTCTCAGAATTGTTTTCAACCTAGGATTACCACAACCTGAAAGTTTGACACCTAGAGATTTTTGGGGAAAGCTGTGGCACTCCATTGTTCTGGAAGCAAGCGTACAGAAACTGTTTTTTTCTAAAAACGAGTGTGTCCGTCGAAATGTATTAGCTATTTTTGAATATTTTCCTCAATTTTCTACTGCAAACAAATTTGCACTCCTGGTCATATGAGGAACACCCTGATGAGAATATTTTATATATTGAATAATACAAGATAGTAATCTATAAAGTTTCAAATATTGAATATACATGTCCTGAATATCAACTAAGCTACTCACACTCAACCTCGAAAAATTAGGAATGGAGGGAAACTCTATAGGTATGTGAAATATCAACTTTTTTCTTCATGTCTTCAACTATCCAAATGGAGATAATGAACAAAGTTGATATTGCCCAAATGTAAAATCTTGCTTATAACTCGAAAACAAAGAAGATAGATTAATGAGATTGAAGCCATAGTGAGTTTTTCAAAAAAAGATCACCGCAGTCCATTTTTCTATCTCTCAGGGTTAAAAAGTTGTAGTTCAGGGATAAATAAATCTGGCCACCATGTACTCCTAGCAGTTTCTCAAAGAAAAGCGATAATGGGATATAAGATTTTGTCTACCCCCTATGATTGATAAGTTTAATGCTAAACATGAAAATATGCCCAATATGGACTATCGATCGTCTAGAGTCAATAATTGTCGGATTTGAATTATCATTTTTCCGATATAAACTAAAATAGTCAAGAAAATTTCAACGACTGTAACAGAAGACAATTCAACAAATGGCTGAATAATTCACATTCGCCCATAAACAGCATATAAAATCGCCGTGAATGCGAAAAGCGTCTGAAAACTTGGCTTATACTGTATGCAAATGACATAGAGGGTGCAGAGAAATGCTTCTCTCTGGGCGAAACCTCGCCAGTCATATGAATAAATCATTAAAATGGTCGTTGAACCTCAAATAAGTTTTTTCATGATGATATATGAGTTAAAGAACTAGCAGTTCGTAATTTTCATCTCTAAAATCGGCCTTTATTTTATAGATACCACTCAATAGAAGTCAACATGAATATTTCTAGAAAACTTTTTAGGTTTTCACTCCCAGTCTCTGAAACAGAAATAATAAAAAAAAATTTAATTAAGATGAAGTAAATTAATTACCTATATCTGTTTTTAGAGACTGGTAGTGAAAACCTAAAAAGTTTTCTAGAAATGCAGAATCCTCCCAGATTATATTTCAATCGACATATAAATATTACCTGAAACTTCATCTCATCAGATAAAACGCTTTAAGAGAAGCATGCTATAGTTTCGCCCGAGATCAAAAATGAAAGGAAGCACCTAGAGATAGACGGACAGAATTGAATTTGACCACGAATTTGTCATCAGGAAGTCAAACCTTATCGTTTGAGACCATTTCGATTCAAAATTTAAAAATTACAGACATTTGGCAAAACGATATAGCACTCGTTTAAGAAGAGCAAGCGCTCAAAAATGAGTGAATTCATAGTTTCCGTAAAATTTTAAGTTTTGTCGGGAATAACAGAATTAATTTTTGAATTAAACTTTTCAAATGTTGAAAGGACCCCGCACATTTACTATGGGAATTGGCTCCCGGTGTATTTGGCTGAAAATTTGATATGATGTTCAACTAATCCTTCTGATTAAGTGTCTAAACAGTCACGAAGCTGAAAAATGCATACTTCTAGGAGTTTTTAGCGATTTTTTGTATCCATTAAGGCTTACGTATTACACATTTACTATGGGAATTGGCTCCCGGTGGATTTGGCTGAAAATTTGATATGATGTTCTACTAATCCTTCTGATCAAATGTCTAAACAGTCACGAAGCTGAAAAATGCATACTTCTAGGAGTTTTCAGCGATTTTTTGTATCCATTATGGCTTACGTATTACCGTTCACACAGAAATGTTTGAAAATATTTCGTGATTATTGAAAGCAGATTCTGTCAATTCGAAATATTTTCAAACATTTCTGTGTGAACGGTAATACATAAGTCATAATGGATACAAAAAATCGCTAAAAACTCCTAGAAGTATGCATTTTTCAGCTTCGTGACTGTTTAGACATTTGATCAGAAGGATTAGTAGAACATCATATCAAATTTTCAGCCAAATCCACCGGGAGCCAATTCCCATAGTAAATGTGCGGGGTTCTTTATGAAGGAATAGAAGACCAATGGTTCAGAGAATATTCAAAGTTGAAGTATCGTTTTCCACAAATGAATATGCCTGCAAAAGCATTAGACTGTTCCATTTCATGACAGAGAGCTCAGTTACATTGATTTAGATCACCCTGTATCTGTATTTAACAATCTAATTTGTATCGATCTGAATCGACTGTAGCTTCAGGCATTATTATAAAGGAGAAGCTATAATTTAATTCATAACTACATACAATGATGTTTCATAATTAATCAAATGCATCAGGTTCCCTGCCGGAATAAAGTGCTGTGTATAGTTCACTAATGTTCCTCAAAGGCAAAATTATACGATGGCACGACACATCGTTAGAGCTTTGAGAGTAGATATTGGCCATTGAATTGAATCAACATATTGATTGTTCTAAAACAATTATAATAAACTGGCCGTCAGAAGTTAAGGATATCGAATTGGAAAATTTATTTCTTTGAATAAACTCCACATGGCGGTTTGATTGGGTTAGATTGAAGACCTAAACAAGCCATTAGAAAAGAACGAAGTTGTTTAACGGGAAAACCGGCGCAAGAGTACTATACAGATACCTATAAATATTCACCTACAACGGTGCAAAAAATTTTTTTTTCTGTGACGGGAAAAAAATTTGGTATTTTATATCCCTTGACAGGTCACAAAATATAACTTTTTACGAAATTACTTTTTTCCCTGGGAAAAGAGTAATTTCGTGAAAAGTTATATTTCTTCACTATTAAATGGTCGTTTTCCAGTCATATAAAAAATAGTGTATTATACACGGGAAAAAATTAGATTTTAGCTCTCGGTTCTCGCTTCGCGTCGGGAGACAACCTAACCTCGAGCTAAAGTCTAATACTTTTTTCCCTTGTATAATAAACTACTGTTATCTTTTGAAAAATAGTGTGATGATGTACAGGTTGGGCATATTTCCATGTTTCAGCACTGCAACTTTTAAAACAGAGGTGATAGACAAAATCTGATACCCACTTCTCGGTCTCTTTTTCTGAGAAACTAACAAGAGTACCTAGTATTCACTTTTGGCCACCTTCTGATTATTTTTAAGTAGAAATAAATTATTGTTTCCATAAGGAAACCAAAATTTCATATAATAAATTAAGAAGAAAACCCCTCAGCGAAAATTAAAGTAAGCCACTAGATTCCTATCAAAAATGTGTCTGTAAAACGATTTGTTTCAAGTTTATAGCACAAACAGTAAAGGAGATAATGACCAAATTAGTTATAGTTAAATTTTGCTTGAGGCTCATTATGAGCATCTAGCAGTGGCAGTGGCCGTAAAATTTCATTTCGATTGGTTTCGTTTTGTCTAAGATATTGAAAAACAAAAATTCTGAATAGCCATACTTTATGGAACACCCTGTAGGATTTAGCTGGTCAACGAACTTAACCGAGGCATTTGTGAACCAAACTCACCCTAAAAATTTCAAGTCTCAAGGAAAATCCTTTCAAAAGTTATCGTGCTTACGACCGGACGGCAGCACGGACAGAATTGAATTTGATCACGAATTCGTCATCATTTGGGCAAAACGATATAGCACTCGTTTAAGTAGAACAAGGTCTCAAAAAACGAGAGACTCATACTGGATATGTTATCTTTGGAAACTAAATAGATGCTTTTCAGATTTCAGAGATGTTTGTCCCATAAATGAACACTACACCAACTGTGTAAGGGATTGCAGAGTATGTGGAGATCTAAAACAAGCTACATGCAATACTTCGATTTGCAGATGGGGATGCGAATGCGATGAAGGGTTTGTGAGGATTAAGAGACCCAACGGTGTATGCATTCCTATGGAAGAATGTAGTAAGTATTTATAGTGATTAATGCCCCTATTTGCTTGCCCTTATTAATATTCTCGTTCCTAAATTACCCGTTCGGAATAACACCACATTTTATCTTTCGTTTCCACGTTCCAAAATACTATTTTTCTCGCCTCTGTATAGAATGTGTCGTGATTGCATGAATATTAATATTTTCAATTGTAATTCATCGGATATAAGAAGGGCTATTCTGGATTGAAAATTTTCTTTTATCGCTGAGTGTGAGATTTTTTTCCACTGGAGTTTTGATTATTGAGAAGTTCTTGTTTTAGTTCAATTCGAGTATGTAAATGAATTTAAGTTATTATTAAGTTTTCCATTGTAAATTTTCGCATTCTTCAATTGACTTAGGCTCGTTTTTACAGTTTGCCCTTGAGGGTAAGTGAGAGTTTGTATCGCCCTTATGAATACTAGCCATAAAGGTGACCTCAACTCTCACTCACTTCCGGATCCATGTCTACTTTTTCCCCTCTCAAATTTTTCTGCGGTACGCTACTGGTCAGCATAAAATCAATTTTTGATATTTTCGTGCAATTCAGAAACTTTTTTATTCTCGTAATTTTTTCGTATCTCTAACTGTTTTCGAGTAAAAAATTATTGAAAATTATTTGAAAATATTTTTCTCTCATGTCCATGGTTTACATCCAATTCATTTCGTAACGAAGTGAATTTTGATCTTTTATGAATTTATTCGATTGAAATTGAGTGTTTATGTCAGTACAACTTTTATCTCTGAATTGATGTCATTCTGAGCAAAATTTTGACAAGAACAGACTAGTGTGTATTTCCAATCTTATCAGGGTACTGTGAATCAATCAGAATGATCTAGTTTGAAATTGTAGTCTGTAGACATCTTTTGTAGAAAAATATAAATTAATTGTTTTGAAAATAAAAAACTAAACTGAAATTAACACCCAATTTCAATGGATTAAATTCATGAAGACTCAAAATTCACTTCGTTAGGAGATGAATAGAATGTAAAATATCGGTACGAAAGAAAAATCATTTTCACTATCAAGAAGAAAAATCAGTCCTCGACAACTGAATTGTGCCATAAGATATTATTTGTTCAATTGAATAAATGAATGTTACAGTTCGCGATCTTTTTAGAATAGTCTAACTTTATGTAACACGTTCTCGAAAATGTAATAATATTCGATAACAGTTTTATGGAATACCATGGGAGCTATCTTCATTCCAAATTGCGGATAAATCGGTGAATTCGTTTGAGATATACAGTAGTCGTAATTTTCATTCAAATTCAAAAAACACCCTGTAACTCAAGATCTAGAAGTCCTAGATTCTACTAGAGATTTTTCGGGACCCTCTATGTATTCTGTTTCCCATTAAAATGTTTCCAATCATATTCGGGACACCCTGTACATACTTTATAAATATGTAGATGTAGATAGATACGAGTATAATCCATCATTTTCTAATATCAATTTCTGGGCTAATAATCAATTCTGTAAGATATTCCAAAAACATGATGTTATTCTACGATTAAGATGAATAAATTATATCCTTTTCCTATTGCCGGAACTGCATATTCCTTCGAAATTCACCTGTAATTACCTTGAGCAAAGAAACATAAATATAAACTTGAATAACAAAAGTTCCAAATAAACACAGGAACAAATATTATTGGTAGGCATAATTCGGCATAACAACCCATTTCCAATGCTTAGTTTTCATTTGGTTGGAAGAAGAGCCTTTAATGGTCAGAAAAAAATCTATTTTGAATTTATTCGCGTATACCTACTTTTTGTGAATTTTTTGAATGGACGTTTCCGTGAAAATCGGGGATTCGGAAAAGCAGCAGCGTTAATGCTTCGAAAAGTTTGTCAGACTCGACACAAAGAGGAAAAAAGAATATCCAAATCAACTCGATAAAAACATACAAACTGAACTATCAAAAACGGCAGAGAATCAAAAACATGATATAAAATTTCTATAACGAAGGAACCACCTGGAGAAGTTGATGAAGACATTCAAGAAGAAACCACAAACACCTCAGAGTAAAAAGTAAACCTAGAGGTGCCTTCTCGCATTTGTCATGCAGCCAAGTAAAATCTGTTTATGCACGTGAACAATATTCCGGCGTTACGAACTCATGCCGTATGTTTATACCGTATTGGTATAATTGGTCTACCGCTCCTCTGTTACAGACAATTCTGTCAGTTTGGCAACATCGTCTGTTAGTGTTTAGTTTCTTGATGCGATGTGCTCACATTTTCTTTTCGATCTTACGTTCATGAACTGAATTATTTCAGTGATTTGGTGGAAGTTTATTGTTGCTTAAGGGTATTGCGGTTATTAGAGCTAAGGCAAATTAACGAAAATATTGTATTTTATTCAGAAATTGAAGAAATGACAATCCAACCACCCCACCCCAGTGCAGCAGTGAAATGCTTTACATTTCACTCTAATGCTTGGTGGATAACAGTGCAGTACTATCACGCTTAGGGTCAACTCTATGTTTATTTCTTACTCTGAGACAAACTCCCTCTTAATTCGTGAGAGCACTAATTGAATCGCAACTACTGAAGAAATAAAGACTGAGATAACATAATACATAATGAACATAGGGACCTTGTACCTCGTACCTCCAAAACCATAGGAAGCCTGCGCAGTAGAAATGTCACATTAATATACTCAACTGAAGGAACACATTGTTCTCGTTGACAAACAATTGTTGTGGAAATCACTACATAGTAGGTTTGTTCCAACAGCTGACTTTTGTACGGTAATTTGACGGTCACGAAACTGTTAGTAATCGATCTTATGCCCATGTCTAAACTTTGACCGTACAAGAACCGTCCAAACAGTACTTGCTCCAGACCAGGGATCGAAATGACGATCACAAAACCGTTCCTCTCACGGTCCCGAAGCAGGATGGAACAAAAACGAAATCGTTCTCAAACGATACATTTTCAGTTGGAACACATTTTTATCTATTGCGCAGAATCCTGACGATCATTGTACGGTCAATTCTTGAGTTGGAACAAACCTGTATAAAACAAAGTCGCTTTCCATGTCCCTTTGTATGCTTAAATCTTTGAAACTACGCAACGGATTTTGATGCGTTTTTTAAATAGATAGAGTGATTCAAGAGGAAGGTTTATGTGTATAATAACATCCATTAAATAGTGGGGAAGTACTGTTATTTTTGAGGTTTCTAATGTGATATGTCCGTGCGAAGCCGGGGCGGGTCGCTAGTGAATAAATATAAGCGGAATTGAAGTAATTAATTTCAGATGATTTCTTGCAAGTGAAGACTGCAATATTCAATAATTCTTTATTTCCTTGATTCGAAACAATATATTTCTACATCAATGATTCCTTCTTAAAAACATATCATTAGATGCCTTGAAGCAAACCCACCATTATCGTTAATTATCGTAATTCAATGAAATTGATGACGTTTTTCTACTGTAGATACCTAATTGTTATTTCAATACATTTCAAATGATGAGGTTATTCCGTGTTTTCCTTGAGCTACAATGAAGAAATGAATTGAAATTTTTCAAACCAAAATTCTTTTTTTTTCAGACAACTGCATGAACCCAGGATTTGAATTCAGGGAATGTGGTTCTGAATGCAAGTCAACTTGTAGAGATATCAACAACAGAAGAAACATTTGTCCTCAAGTTTGTGAACCAGGGTGTTATTGCAAAGGAAATAAGGTTTTGGATGAAACCATCAATAAGTGTGTATTCCCTGACGAATGCAACACGAAAAAATGAAGATATCCGTTGAGTTGAAGATATTTGTAAATTGTTTGCGATTTTAATATGAAAAATTATATACAAAGAAATGTATTTCATTTTTTCGAATATGTAGATGAACTTTATCTGATTTTTACTTTTATACACGATAATATTCTACCTATGTTGAAGAGTGCAAATAGTTACTTACATAGTGCTCAGCCATTGATCCTGTTATAAATTTGAATTATACAAGGTGTCCAGGAGAAGGTGAGAAATATCCGAGATTCAGATCAAACATAAAAAAATTAGGAGGCCTTGAGCTAGTGCTCTTGAGTGCTCGTTCATTGGTGGAGCAATAAGGCTATTACCTAAAAATTTTTTATAGAAATGGAGATTTATACTAAATGAATAAATGCAAAGTCTCAGCACGAGAGGAATAATATTCTGGCAGAGGATGAGCAGCTAGCACAAAAGTTGATATGTCATTCACTAAATGAGGTATTTTTTACCGAAAAGAAAAACGTGTATAGTCCGTTCACGAAAGGTTGAGAACATAGTAAGCATTTCTTTATTTATCTGAAGTTGGCAGTATGTACTGCCATAAAGTAAAATATAGTCAACTTTGCCGAATGTACTCGGCCTCGTCCAAAGAGCTTGCGAATTATCAGAGAACTCTATGCAATATTGACAACATTGCGTATCAATCTGACAAGAAAATGAAGAACATAACCTTAAATTTTTATATACACAGTGAAATATGCCAAATTTCCATGGCCAACCGACGGCTCCACCTTTCGTGAACGGAGTATACATTACTATTGATATTTCATCGAAAAAACCATTGGAAAAATAGGACTTAATTTATGAACTTCAGAATGGTGATATCATCTCCTTACCACGCTTGAAATAAGAGTTTTTCTGCACACAGACTTATCTTATGAAAAATTTATTGCGCTTTCCGAATATGTGGTCAAATTTGATGACACTACAAAACAAACTGAATAGTGATAAGTTTAGAAGAAAAACTCGAAATATTTCGTGAAATCAAAAAATGTTGAATTGAAGAACAACCGTCAACATTTCGACCATGTGTTATATGACATTCACTGGCGTATTTAAAGGAGAACAGGGGGGCCAGCCCCCCTCTGATGTACCTTCCCCCCCTGAAAGATTCTAATCAAAAACTACGTATACATAGGTATCACATACATAGGTATCACAAAAGAAACTTCTACGACACTTGAAAATTGACGCTAGATACGCCTATGATGACATTTTTTGTTGCAAATCACTCCTATAATCTCCCGTCAAGTTTGTTCACTAAAAAAGTACACACCCTGTATGGAATAAATGTTGAAAGAATGAAGTTTGTAATTCGTGTTAATTGTAAACTTCAGTGGGCCTTATGATGGTTATATAAAACCGAAATCGATCGACAATAAATAAATAAACAAATAAATAGTATGTTTCTCATTCTAGTTCATTTTATTATATCAAAGTAGTCTGAAATGTATTCGAGTGAAATGGATTTTCCATTGGCGTCATTCAGGAGGGCAGCTAGGAAAAAAAAAGGGAACTTGTCATCTTAATTTTTGTTTTATTTGATGAATCTATGCGATTTTACGTATTTTCGAACACACAGTATATTTCCTTTAAAAGTATTCATTATTGAAAAATTTCATCAGTCGAAGAAAAATCCCAGTTCGCCTATATAAGAGGTCGTAAGTTTCAAGGTAAGTTCATGCTAATTTTCAGAATTGGTTCTGCTAATCATCTAGTCCTAGAAATCCGAAATATATCAAAATTCTTTAAAAAATGTTGTTTGACAATGATACAGCTTGGTAGCTCCAAATATTTTTTCGCCTCCGAGAAACCGAATTGTGGAATGATCAAACAGGTATGTGAAGAATAAAATTAAATGCCGGTATTTCCAGATCAATATAAACACCAGCGCAATCCACACAATGGGTATTTCGCAGAACGTGTCGTTGAGCTGATATTTCGACTTAAAACGTTTGCTGAAATAGGTTGTAAATACACAGATAAAAGGATACTTCTCAGAGTTCTTCCGAAACATCTTACTTTTTCGTAGTCAAGACGTGAGATAACAAAATGAATATTCTAACGAAATTTATATTTTTGATGGTGGTTGTGTTTGCTGTGGTGGAAGCGCAAAGTATGTACCAATTTATTATTCTATGGGAAAAAGTGATAGAAAAGTGCATGTATATTATAGTGTTGCACTGAATAGATTGCAAGAAAAACCTTCTGTGCATGACTGCTTCATAATATACAATATTCATCAATTTACAATGTAGTAAGCAAATGACAATCATTTATTAATCATGTTTGTAGATGATGATCATTATTAATTGAAGGCAAAGATCACTTGAGCATCCAGATACTCAATAAAAATTAATCATCAATAAATTCTACAATAGTTGCAATTTTATTTGTCACGAAGAAGTTTACGTTAAATCAACAAAGCGCACCTTCTTTGAAGCGGATAGGGGAAAACCCGGATAGATGCCCCACTTTTTGAATATGCCTCATATTTTTGAAAATAATGAAAATATCGACTTTATATGTGTAATTTCTATGAGTGTAGGAAGCCCCATTATTTGATTTGAAATACTCGGACTTTTCTCTGATATAGCAATCCCAAATTTCACACGGATAGTTGCCCCACCATGAAAATATTGGAAGGGATAGATGCCCTTCATACTGTGTGAACCAAAAACCCAACTAATACCATGAAATTTTCTATGCTAAAAACACCAACTTTATCTACGCAACATGGATCGCATTAACAACAATTATGCATTTTTAATTGAATTTCAAAAGCATATATTAAACGAAAAGTTGAATTCTTCATATTAACATAAGGCATTATTCCACACATTCATGATAAATTAATGAAATAATAAGTCTCAACAAAATGATCAGGAATCAAGTTTAAAATCAAATGACACAATGAATCGAAAATCTGCTAAGAAGATAAGGTTTTAGTTTAGATGTCCTAAGGGGCACCTATACCTCAAAAAATCAGGGCAACTATCCTTTTCGATAGGGATAGATGCCCATGAATTTTTTCGATAAATTAGGAACAAAACAAAAAATATTTGTACTCAGATGTACACTCAATGAAACACTGTATAAAATAATAAAAAAAAAATACTGAATTTATTACCACTTCAAAAGTTATATAGCTTCAAATACCTACCTCTAAAACTTTGGCATGTTTGTGAAGTTCGCTGCTGAGATATGATCGCACACACTAGTGAAAAACGGCTTCACTTTACAAAACCCTTACAAAACTAAGGTCCAGGGTGACTATAGGAGCTACTTATAAAATTAATTTTTTGATGCGTGTTTCGGAAGTTAGGTATTTTGAAAATGGGGCATCTATCCAACTGAGGCATCTATCCGGGTTTTACCCTATGCGAATAAGCAAAATTATCGTTTTTGGTGCGACGTAAATCCGCAACCGGACAAAATTCTATGTGCTTCCAAGAAGATGGGGCTACCGCACATACAGAATGACAAACTCAAATTTTGTTTTAAAGAAATGTTCCCCGGTCGCTTGATATCAAAATTTGCTGACATAACATGACCAGGTAATTCCTCCAATTTGACAGGTCCTAATTTTTTCCCTGGGAATATCTAAAAGAAAAGGTTTATGAAGGTCGTCCAATACCATCCAAGAACTTAAAATACGTACTTATTTTGAAAGAAATAGATAATATTGGGGCATAATTGTTGGAACGAGGTATGCAAAATCTTAGATACCGATTGCAAAAATATATAATTAAGGAAGCCATATAAAGGATGTTGTTCTTAAAATATGAATTGCACATATCAATATTGTTATTTTTCATAATTTTGTTTCAATGAAATTTTTTTCGCTCTTATAACAGATTTTTGAAAATAGGTGACACCAGTATAAGTATGAACTAACAAAAACAGCATTGACTGTAAACTCATCATCTCGTTCGAAATAACTAAGGATGGTTTGATCACAATTGAAATCAATAAATAAATTTATTTGAAAATAATATCAGGAAAAGTAAATAAATGAAATGAGAATGAAATTCTGATAGTTCTCGTTAGCTTGAGATAAACACTGTCACTGGTATAAAGACTTACGTGAAGGATAATTCTAAGAGTTATTCTGTATTTCTTCCCTGTAGTCAAGAAACGTGAGATTATAAAATGAATATTATAACGAAAGTAATTTGTTTGATGATGGTTGTGTTGTGTTTGCTGTGGTGAAAGCGCAAAGTAGGTACCCATTTATTATTCTCTAAGAAAAGGTAATAAAATAGTGCATGTATACTAGTGTATTGCACTGAATAGTTTGCAAGAAAAATCTTATTTGCATGACTGCTGCTTCATAATATACTATATTCATCAATTTACAATGTAGTTTATGAAGCAAATGACAATCATTTATCACGCATGTATGTAGATAATGATCATTATCAATTGAAGGCAAAGATCATAGGAACATCCAAATTCCCAATAAAAAAATAATCACCGAATCAATTCTATGAGTATAAGCTAACAAAAACAGCATTTACTATAAACTCATCATCTCGTTCGAATTAAATATGGATGGTTTGATTACGATTAAAATCAATGAATAAATTTATTATATTTATCAGGAAGAGTGAATGAATGAAATGAAAATGAAATTGAAATTCTGACATTTCTTGTTAACTTGAGATTTGCAATGTCACTGCTTGGTAGCTCCAAATTTGTTCAACTTCGACGAACCGAATTCTGGAATAATCAAACAGGTATGTGAAGAATAATATTAAATGCCGGTATTTCCAGATCAATATAAACACCAGCGCAATCTACACAATGGGTATTTCACAGAACGTGTCGTTGAGCTTATATTTCGACTTAAAACGTTTGCTGGAGTCAGGTATAAATACTTGAGTGAAGAATAATTTTCATAGTTATTCCGTAACATCTTTCTTCCCTGTAGTCAAGAGACGTGAGATAATAAAATGAATATTCTAACGAAATTCATTTGTTTGATGGTGGTTGTGTTTGCTGTGGTGGAAGCGCAAAGTATGTACATATTTATTATTCTCTAGGAAAAAGTAATAAAATAGTGCATGTATACTGGTATTGCATCAAAAAGTTCGCAAGAAAAACTTTCAGTGCATGACTGTTCCATAACAAAGGTACAATACTCCTCAATTTCAATGTAGTTTCTGATCAAATGACATTAATTTATCTTGCATGTGGGTATGTAGATATTCGCCATAATCCATTGAAGCAAAGATCATCAGAACATCCCAATAACTAATAAAAATAATCTTTATCGATTCTATAAGCTAACAAAAACTGGATGAACTCTAAACTCATCATTACCTTCGAATTGAATAAAGATGGTTTGATTACAATTAAAATAAGAAAATTTATTTGAATTTCATGTTTATCACAAAAAATAAGTAATTGAAATGAGAATTATATTTTGTCATTTCTTGTGAGCTCGATATTCTTCAAGCGACCACAAAAATTCGAACTGAATTAACCATCAGATAACAAAAAATACAAAATAAGATCAATTAAGTGGAATACGAAATCTGTTATCAGATTCAATAATGATATTGCATTCAAATATCTTTCGCTGTATTGGCTTCAGAAATATAGGGCGATTTCCAAAATTCTTTTATTTTGTTCGAAAATTTTTGAAAATTTTGAAAAAGATAAATATTTTTGAGCGCTCGTTCTATCTAAACGAGTGCTATAAAGTTTTGCCCCAATGTCTGCAATATTCGAATTTTAAGCCGAAAATAATCTCAAACGACAGATTTCGACTCCCTGATGATGAATTCGTGGTCGAATTCAATTATGTCCGTAGGGCCGTCTGTCCAGCAGTGAGCACGAAGAGAAAAATTTATATTTCCATAAATAGATATCCGAGTCCAGAGAAATTTATTTTGTGAATAAAGTTTGGTATACTGAATATTCGTGCAAAATTTCAAGAGGATCGCAGCATCTGAACTATAGAATTTATTTTTTTTTATTATCGATATTTCACATATTTCTTTTTTAGAATAATTTCCGGAAACTGATTCTGATAGTGTTCAGTTTTTGCATTCAAATACTTATCATGAATCTCAAGAGCTATACCTACACAATTTTGAGGAAATAGCATTATTGCACCACCAATTAACGAGCACTCAAAAACACTTGTTCAGAGCTTTTCTTGATTTCAATTGTATAATCCCTATAGAAAAAATTGAAGAAACGCCCTGAGCAGGAGGTGTTGAGTGATCGTTCTTTGGTGGAGGAATAAGACTATTACCTCAGAATTTTATATGGGATTTAAGATTGATACCAGATATATAAATGCAGAATCCCAAAACAATCGGAATTATATTCTGGAAATTTTATTTAGAAAATTAAATTTATAAAAAATGAATAATTACAAACATTAATTTCGCTGGTTCTGATGATGCGATCTTCTTGAAATTTTGCATGAACATTCAGTATATCAGTTTTGATTCAAAAAAATTATTTTTCTTGAATCGGTTAACCTGTTATGGACATATAGGGATTCTTCTTTTCAATATTCCAATTGAATTTTCTATGGTTCTGTTAACACTATAGCCACCAAATTTTGCATGAAGATTTAGTATAACAATCTTCATTCACAAAAAAAAATCACTCGAATCGGATATCCTGTTATGCATGAAGTTTATTATGACCATCTTGCCTATGGCCACAGCATTTCATTTTGAATGGCCATACTTTATCGAACACCCTATACGATTTGGCTGGTTAACAAACTTAACAGAGCCATTTGGGAACCGAAAACACGCTGAAAAGTTCAAATCTCTCGGACAATCTCTTCGAAAGTTATTGTGCTAACGTCCAGACGGCCCCACGGCAAGAATTGGATTTGACCACGAATTCGTCATCATGGTGTAAAACCCTATCGTGTGGGACCATTTTGCTCAAAATTCAAAAATTACAGACATTTCGGAAAAACGATATAGCAGTCGTTTAAGAAACCTAATAGTCCGGTCTATTTAGACCAAAAAATGAGAGTGAAGTTACATAAAGTCCCAACAAGCTGAATTTCAGTGAAATTGTTCAAAATATAATTATAAACAATGTCTAGAAGTTCCCCATCATTCCCCTGTAAGGAAAAAATTTAATTCAAGGTCAAAGGTCAAAAAAATGAGTTTTTCGCGATTTTCAGCAAAACGGTAAGTTTCATCATGAAAGTACCTCAAACAAAAATTGTAGATCATAAAATTATCTATAAAAAATGTATCAATACTTTTTTCCTTACGAGCCACCGTTTCTGAGATATAACGATTCAAAAAGTTATAACTACGCGCTAAGTACACTACCTCATAGATGGCGTGAAAACGTGTGCATATTATGACGATAACTTTTTGAATCGTTATATCTCAGAAACGGTGGCTCGTAAGAAAAAAAGTATTGATTCTTTTTTTATAGATAATTTTATTATCTACAGTTTTTGTCTGAGGTACTTTTATGATAAAACTTACCGTTTTGCTGAAACTCGCGAAAGACTCATATTTTTGACCTTTGACCTTGAATTAAATTTTTTCCTTACAGGGGAATGATGGGGAGCTTTAAGACATTGTTTATAATTATGTTTTGAACAACTTCACAGAAATTCAGCTTGTTGGGACTTTATGTAAGTTCGAATGTCTAAATAGACTGGACTATAATAGAAATTTTCAGGATATTAAAATTGCAATTTGAATTATCGTTCCCACAATAAAAAGAACCGTGCAAAATCTTCCCACCATTGGTGCCACAGAATTTTTTCTTCGATTTAAATAACCTATTCCTAACCGAACCTAATTGAATTCACTTACTTCATCTGTAATCAGTGTAAACATCGTGCCGGATAACAAATACGGAACATACAACCGAAACGTAATCAGACTCCCAAGCGGACAAGGCTGATTTTTCATCATGCTGCGAGCGAAGATTAAAGCCCGAGCAGTCCCTCTGATATATTAGGTACATCCCAACTTCTTCAGGATTAATTTTCCGTCCCACGTGGGGGGATAACAATAAAAACCTTTCTGGAACGTGCTGTTTCTTCAGGAGACGTGTCCTTTAGTGGAGCGCGTGTTTCATTGAATTTCTTGGAATTCGCGGGAATTGAAATCCTTCAGCTCACGTTTGAAATTCTTGGACTTTTCATTATCTCAGTAATAGGATATACCTGTGCAGAAACTGAAGTGGATGGAAATATTCAGATTTCAAAGATGCGAAGGTTTCTTCGATTATGATTTTGTTTGTTTGAGGCGAAATCGAATTGCTTTATCAACTGAAAGGGGGGAACTCAACGGCGTAGCCAGGGGGGGGGGTTGGGGTTTCAAACCCCAATGTTACATAGTTATTTTTTGTTGCAAAAATAATCTTTCATTTTGCACTTAAACCAACCCAGAATTTTAACAGAGAATATGAATTAGAAGACGCATTATCGATGTATTCTTCACTTCTCCCAGAAAAAAATAAAAACGTAATTAAAGCAGAATTTGAAATATGGAAAATGTCAATGAACTCCATTTCAAAATCGGCATTAGAATGCTTAGATGAGTGCAATCAGAATATGTATCCGAACATCTACATCCTACTACAAATTTTAGCTACGATTCCAGCATCTACTGCTACTCCAGAAAGAAGTTTTTCCAGCTTAAAGAGAATTAAAAATTACCTGCCCAATTCTTCTAGCGAAACTAGATTGAATGGGTTGGTGCTTATGAATATTCATTATAGTGTGAAAATTTATGAAAATGAAGTGGTTAACCAATTCGCTAGAAAAAAAGACTGATAGACTTTAACTGAAGGAATTCGCCATAAAAAATATTGTTTGTTTTCTCACTGTTTCATTTTTAATACCTCTTCATATGTTGTTGGCACTATTTTGGAGTAAAACATTAAAAAACTCTATTTAGTTTCAATGAAAGCACACATCCACACTAATTTCATATTGATTCATCCTGTAAGTATTGTTTGGGAAATAAATATTGTTTTTTAAGTTTTTGTTGGACTGAATAAAAATTAAATTCTGAAGCATATTTGAAAAATAGGTTCACTTAACCTAACCAGGAATATTTATGTTGAATATTGTTTCCGAAGTAGGAAAAGGATTATTGAATTCTTGAAAACAACAAATACTTGCTACAGAAAGCGACCCTCACAATTCCCGGCACCTACAAAGTCAATTGGCAAAATGTCAAAACCCCCCCCGAAATTAATTCCTGGCTACGCCCTTGGGGGAACTCCTGACTATTTCCCTGATATACAGGAGGCATGGGCAACCTACGGCCCGCGCATAGAATTTTCTTGGCCCGCCAATAAATTTTTTCACACATGACAAACCTCCAAACTAGCTCTTGAATATGTAATGAGATCGTAGCAATTGCGAAAGAATATAATTAAAGAAGACATTATACTACCAAACATTTGCAAAAATTCGTCATCTTTGTGAAAAGTAATGAAGAAGCTGAAGATATCGTTCGGCAAGTTATATCGTTAGTAAGAAAAAAGCAGGATACTCAAAAAAAATGTCAGAAGGTGAATTTATGAAAGAGTGCTTGATAGAACTCGCGGATATTTTGTATCGAGATAAAAAAAACGTCATCACAGCTTTTTCAGGATTTATTTTCAGTCATGGGGGATAACAATAAAAACCTTTTTTCTTCAGAGGACGTGTCCCTTAGTGGAGCACGTGTCTCATCGAATTTCTTGGAATTCACGGGAATTGAAAACCTTCAGCTCACGTTTGAAATGCTTGGCCCTACGGGACGTTTCATTATCTCAGAAATAGGATATACCTGTACAGGAACAGAAGTGGAAATATTCAGATTTCAAACATGCGAAGGTTTTGTCGATTATGTTTTCGCAAAAAGAAGTGTCTTTGTTTGATGCGGCATCAAATTGTAGTATCAACTGGCTGTGCAACCTAATGGGGACTCCTGAGTCCTGACCATAGACAAACTAAAAAATTAGATGAGCCACTCGTATATTCCGCGCCATCTGCCGGAGGAGGAGACTAATACACGAAAATATTATTTTCAATTTGATAGTTAAATATCGTTGCATTCATGGAAATCCTATCGAGAAAATAGTAAGTACCTATGTAAAATCATTATTATCAAAAAACCTTTGAATTGTCAACTGACACAAGGAGTGGTTTGACACGTTCTTTTTGAAATATAATAAATTTCGATATGCCTGCAAGAGTAAAGACGTGCTGTGTTATTGGATGTGAAAATCGAGATGCAAGAAGGTAATTATAAAATATATATGTATATTCTGTTACCTATAAGAATTAAGATACTCGTAGTTTTCAAAAAAGTTTTTCATGTATTGAATAAGTTTAGTAGGTATATACTCATATTTTGTATTATTGAATTCATTATTGTTAGTTTTTGAAAATGTTTTCAACGCAATAATTAGTTTATTGATTAGATATTTATGAAATAAATCTGTATTTTCAATTGGTGATACCTATTTCAGTTAATAAATTTTCATTCTATCCAGAATTTGATTATTGATCCTCATTTCTCGATTCCAAAAGATAATCAGATGAAAGTTCGTTGCAGGTATTATTTTCATGAGAATAAATTTCCTCACTCATCGATAACTTGCACGAATCCATTTCTGATATCCTTTTGGAAATTGAATCTCAAAAACTTTTTGCCTATATGGGAGAACCTTCCTATTCAAAATGTGCACTACAGAATTCTTTTTGCGGCAGCTTTACGATACAGATTCCTTTTTCAATTGAGCTTTTTTCACGAATTAGTAATGTTGTACAAACACAGATGGCGTTGAAGCTTGTTCTACTAGTGTCTCATCTATTCTCCGTTTAGTTAGTCTATGGTATCAACTGAAAGTGCAAGGGGGAACTCCTGACTATTTCCCTGATATACAGTAGGCATGGGCAACCTACGGCCCGCGCATAGAATTTTCTTGGCCCGCCAATAAATTTTTTCACAGACGACAAACCTCCAAATTAGTTCTTGAATATGTAATGATATCGTAGCAATTGCGAAAGAATATAATTAAAGAAGACATTATACTACCAAACATTTGCAAAAATTCGTCATCTTTGTGAAAAGTAATGAAGAAGCTGAAGATATCGTTCGGCAAGTTATATCGTTAGTGAAAAAAAAGCAAGATACTCAAAGAGATTTTCAGAAGGTGAATTTATGAAAGAGTGCTTGATAGAACTCGCGGATATTTTGTATCCAGATGAAAGAAAACGTTTGCAGAAGTAGGACTGTCAAAAACAACAGTCGAAAGACAAATAGATGCAATATCTGTAATCATAAAAGTCGCTTTTGGAAAAGTGGTGGAAATATATGTTGTTTTTTTCATTGCATTGGATGAAAGCACTGCTATTGATACAGCACAGTTGGCAATCTTCATTCGCGCAGTTTTTCAAAATTACAGAAGACTTGCTTGCGTCAAAGCCAGCCTAATATTGATGCTCTTGCGGAAAAAAACGCAATCTTATAGGAAGGTGTCTTTTAAGTTAAGTTGAGAAAGTCCGCAGAGGTTTTTTGTTGAATTATATCAGTACAGATGTTTTCATCACTTCCATTGTGAGGAACTTGGGTTTTTTTTTAATTTGTTGAATTCATATTATTACTCTTAGAAATTTTATTTTGGCTTGTGTTCTACGAAAAATTTTTCTATTTGGCCCCTCACAAAACAAGGTATCCATGCCTGATATACAGGGTTCGCAATGGAGTTTGGAATGAAATTCATCTTTTCCGTTGAAATGGAAACTCCATTCAACGTAAAAGTAAATTGATTTATAATGACATATTTCAAATAATGATTTCTACTTTTTCAATATATAATTGTTATGGGCAACCTACAAAAAATACTTATTTAGAACGAGCGGGTTAACAATATAAACCTTTCTGGAAAGTGCTGTTTCTTCAGGAGACGTGTCCCTTAGTGGAGGGCGTGTTTCATTGTTTTTCTTGGAATTCACGGGAATTGAAATCCTTCAGCACACGTTTGAAATTCTTAGCCCCTCGGGACGTTTCATTATCTCAGAAATAGGATATACCTGTGCAGAAACAGAAGTGGAAATATTCAGATTTCAAAGATGCGAAGGTTTTATCGACTATGTTTTTGCAGAACAAAGGTGGCTTTGTTTTAGACGGTATCGAATTGCAGTATCAAGTGGCTATGCAACCAAAGGGAAAACTCCCCCTATCTCTTGGAAATTCAGGGTTCACAATGGAAATTGGAATGAAATATATCTTTTTGTTCGACTTCGAAAAAAAGCTTTGTTTAATGTGAACGAAATTGATCAATAATGAGTCATTTCAATGCATAATTTCTACTACTTCAATGTGTAATTGCAATTGGCAACAGAAAATGAAGTATTCAGAAGCAATACGAGTAATGTAACAACTCTACATAGAAAATTATATTTCTGTCGACCTCAAGAAAGAAGAGTTTAACGTACCTACTAGAAGTTGAACAATAACGACCCATTCAATGCATGATTTCTACTACAATTCCTCTGATATGATAATAATTATAATAATAATCTTTATTGATCCCTTAAAACACTCTAGTGTATGAGACAAGTCAAATCAAATATAAATAAATTTCATCTTACTTCAACTATTTGGGGACAATTTTGGTAAAATTCAACTACAAAGTAATAACACTTAGATAGCAATATAAGTTTCACCTTGCTTTTAAACATTAAGAAGTTAGGAGAATTCATAAATTTAGGAAGAGAATTATACATTTTTATACTCTGGTATATAGGGGATGTTTCAAACTTTTGGGTTCTATGTTCATGGTTATAAGACAACCATTTTCCTTCATCTTCTTTTGCATATAGCAAACATTCAAATATGAACATAGATACATGGCAGAAATAAAATATTATTCGCGATAAAAGTTAGTCTATAGGATGTACGAGAACGTAGGTTGAAAATTCGACGAATGATACGATTCTGAGCGATGAAAGCTCTATTGAAGTACTTATTGTGAAAGTGCGGGTTAACAATAAAAACCTTCCTGGAACGTGCTATTTCTTCAGGAGACGTGTCCCATAGTGGGGAGCGTGTTTCAATTAATTTCTTGGAATTCGTGAGAATTGAAATCCTTCAGCTCACGTTTGAAATTCCCGACTCCACGGAAATTTTCTTTATCTCAGAAGTGGTATAATATACAGAAGATGTGCAGAAACAGAAGGGAATGGAAATATTCAGATTTCAAAGATGCTAAGGTTTTATCAATTATTTTTTCGGAAATAAAAGGTATCTCTGTTTGAGGCGGCATCGTATTGCAGTATCAAGGGGCTGTGGAACCAAAGGAGGAACTCCTGACCATTTCTTTGATATAGAAGGTTACACATAGAGTTTGGATTGAAATCCATGATTTTGTCGAACTGTGTTCAATGTACACAAAATTGATCAATAAGGACTATTTTTATACATGATTTCACCTTTTTAATGTACGATTGTAATGAAGGAACGAATATAAAGTATACATCAATACGAGTAATGTTACAACTCTGTATAGAACTTTTTTCTGCCGACCTCAAGATAAAAGTTCAGTTTGAAGTACACTGAATTTATCGATGATAACCCATTTTCAGTTTGAAGTACGCTGAATTGATCAATAATATCCCATTTAAATGCATGAATTTTACTAAACTCCCTCTGATATGATAGGTTTGTCCAAAACTTCTTCAGGATTTATTCACACGTGGGGGATAACAATAAAAACCTTTCTGGAACGCGCTGTTTCTTCAGGAGACGTGTCCCTTAGTGGAGCGCGTGTTTCATTGAATTTCTTGAAATTCGCGAGAATTAAAATCCTTCAGCTACCGTTTGAAATTATTGGCACTACGGGATGTTTCATTACTTCAGAAACAGGATATATCTGTGCAGAAACAGAAGTGGATGGAAATATTCAGATTTCAAGGATGCGAAGCTTTAAAATCGATTATGTTTTCACAAAACAAAGGTGTTTTTGTGCGTGCGGCATCAAATTGCAGTATCAAGTGGCTGTCAACTAAAGGAGGAACTCCTGACTATTTCTTTGATATAAAGGGTTTTCCAATAAGAGGTGTTATTTTGAATAGCCCGCTTTTTCGGTAGATGTCATGTTAGAAGCTGTAATTTGAAACTACACCATCAATTGAAATGAAACGATACACGCTTCAAGAGCGCACTGAAATTATTAAAATTCACTACAAAAATGGTGAAAATTTGTCAGAGACGGTTCGTCGGTTTGGGTCGTCGTAAAGCACCTTGTCGGACCTCAATTAAGAAATTGGTTGAAAAATTCGAGCTGTTGGGACAATTTAATGATGTGAAGAATAAAACCCATGCACGTCGCTAAGAACAGCCGAGAATATTGATGCTGCATCTGAAAGTGTTGAAGAAAACCCAGGTTTGTCCATTCCTCCTATAGAGAGATGATTAATGATTTTTTATGGCCGAAATTGGATAGTATTGATCTGGACAACGTTTAATTTCAACAAGACGGCGCTACGTGCCACACTAGCAACGAAGTCATTTATCTTTTGCTGTAAAAGTTTCCATACCGTGTTATCTCTCCATAAGGTGATCACAATTGGCCACTGAGATCTTGTGATTTAACACCTTACGACTTATTCCTTTGGGGCCACGTGAAAGAGAAGGTTTACGCCAATAGCCCATCGTCGATTCAAGACCTCAAAGATGGAAATTTTGAGGCTATAGAGGACATAAGGCACCCACTTTGCGATTTGGTTATGGAAAATTTCATCCTGTAAGCGTGGTCGTGTTGGTCATTAGCGGCACAGCTTCTTCTTACAATGAAATAAACATCCGATCATTCATATCGAAAAATGGCATTTTTCTTTGAATATCAAAATAATACCTCTTTGGAAAACCCTTTATTTTCAGTCCCACATGAGGGATAACAATAAAAACCTTTCTGGAACGTGCTGTTTCTTCAGGAGACGTGTCACTTAGTGGAGCGCGTGTTTCATTGAATTTCTTGAATTCGCGAGAATTTAATTCCTTCAGCTCGCGTTAGAAACTCTTGGCCCTACGGGACGTTTCATTATCTCAGAAATAAGATATACCTGTGCAGAAACAGAACTGGATGGAAATATTCAGATTTCAAAGATACGAAGGTTTTGTCAATTATGTTTTCGGAAATAAAAGGTGTCTGTGTTTGAGGCGGCATCGAATTGCAGTATCAAGTGGCTGTGCACCCAAAGGAGGAACTTCTGACTATTTCTTTGATATACAAAGCTCCACATGGAGCTTATACTGAAAGCCATCTTTTTTGTCGACCTCGAAATGAAAGCTCTGTTCAACTTAAACGAAATTGATCAATAATGAGCCCTTTTTATGCGTTCAGATATATACCCCGTTCACGAAAGGTTGAGCACATAGTAGGCGTTTCTTTATTTATCTGAAGTTGGCAGTATTTGCTGTCATAACGTAAAATAAATTCAACGTTGCAGAATGTACCCGGCCTCGTCCGACGAGCTTGCGAGTTATCAGACAACTCTATGCAATATTGACAACATTGCGTATCAATCTGACAAGAAAATAAACATCATAACCTAAAATTTTAATATACACAGTGGAATATGTCAAATTATCATGGCCAACCGACGGCTCAACCTTACGTGAACGGACTATACCTAATACGAGAAATATAGCAACTATCTAGAAATTTATATTTTCATCGACCTCAAGATAAAAGCTCGGTTTAACTTGCATGAATTTTAGGTGTAATCTAATATATAAATATAAGTGCCACTTTTCGTTGTGATTTAATAACTCAACAACGCCTTCACCGATTTGCCTAATTTTGGTCTTGAATTATTCATGGAAGTCTAGGGAAGAATTTCACGTATAGAAAATTCAAAGGAATCTTGGAAAAGTGTAAAATCAACATTACAGGTTTTTCATTTTCAGTGCCATCTGTAGTCGTTTTCGAGTACTACGAATGCAAGGCAGTTTCCTATTTTTTCATACTTATATCTTTGATTAAATTGTCATAGATGGCGAACATGTAAAAACTATTAGAGATTTCAATTTTCAACGAATTGAAATATTAAAATTACCGACATTACAACACTTCAGTGTATAATCATCATAATGGTACATTATTGTAAAAACTAATCACAGGAATCTGAAATATTTATTATTTGACCGTAATTTCAGAGTTCACAGAACACTTATATATACAGAGTTCGTTTTTCATCACTTCCTTCAAAGTAACGTCTATGTTTCAATAAAAATTCGAGCACAGATGGCATAAAATTAGATTATCAACATGTTCGCCATCAAATATATTTTATGTTCTGTGATCAAATCCAAAAATTATGGAATAAAAAAAAATATAAGCATTATATGGCAGAAGATATTTTAAATCGCATTCGTCATCATGCAAGAAATCCTGATTTGTTGATAACCTTGGGAATGTACAACGAAGCTTTGATAAGATATGTGTTCTACCATTGGAAATAAAGCATTAGAACAATTGGGTATGACCGCACCAAATCGTGAGATACATGATTTGTTTGATCGTGAATTGCAACGTGAGCAGTAGTTCAATTCTAATGATTTACGTTTATTTATACAATCGAATATAACCAAACTGAATATTCAAGAAAAACATGTATATGACACAATCATTCAAGCCGTTTCCAATAATGCAGGTGGATTACATTTCTTGGATGCACCTGGTGGTACAGGCAAAACTTTCATTGTATCATATATTTTAGCGACTATTCGATCGAAACAGAAAATTGCATTGGCACTTGCATCTTCGGGAATTGCTGCTACATTATAAGAAGGTGGTCGGACCGCACACTCTGCATTGAAATTGCCATTGAATGTATAGTCAGTTCACGAAAGGTTGAGCACATAGTAGGCGTTTCTTTATTTACCTGAAGTTGGAAGTATTAACTATCATAAAGTAAAATGAAGTCAACGTTGCCGAATGTACTCGGCCTCGTCCGACGATCTTGCGAGTTATCAGAGAACTCTATGCAATATTGACAACATTGCGTATCCATCTGACAAGTAAATAAAGAACATAACCTAAAATTTTAATATACACAGGGAATATGCCAAACTTCCATGGCCAACCGACGGCTCAACCTTTCGTGAACGGAGTATACAGGTGATTGAAACTCCAAATTGCAATATTTAGCTTTTAGGTGGTGCTCTGTATTGCTGTCAGGAGACTTTCGTCAAACATTGCCTGTCATTCCTCGATCAACTACTGTTGATGAAATAAATGCCTGTTTGATTGAAGTCATCAGTTCTTTGGAGATATGTACGAAAATTGACACTGAATATCGATATGCGTTTTCAACTAAATAATGATGCAACTGCCTATGAGTTTTCAAAACAATTGTTAGAAATTGGTGATGGCAAAATACAAATCGACAGTACCAACGGACTGATCACCATATACTGGTAAATCAAAAGGAGAAGCGTGTTTGATACCGCGTATCCCTATGATTCCAACGGATATGCCATTTGAATTCAAACGGTTACAATATCCCGTGCGTTTATCATTTGCGATGTCCATAAACAAGGCCCTAGGTCGAACACTTCACGTTTGTGGTGTGAATTTGAAGGAATCATGTTTTTCACATGGCCAACTTTATGTTGCCTGTTCCAGAGTCGGTACTCCCAATTGTTTATTTATTCATGCTGAAAATGGAAAAACAAAAAATATTGTTTATCCAATTGTTTTAGACTAACACCTACCATAGTGAGAGTACCCAATTCTTTTAATTTTTTAGTTTTACTCTTTGCAGTCTTCATCATTTAGAAGGCATTGGCAATTGGGAATCGGACAACGTCTTTAGGATGTTTTACCTCGAATGTATATAATATAGTTTTTACTCTTTGTCATAGTTGAGAAATAACATTTAATAGTGTATCTTTGTGTTTATTTCTGATAAATATAATATAAACATTTACATTATGTTTTTGTAGTGAGTTTTGATGAGCAATTCCATACATTCGAAATTAGACTAAGTAAGAAATTTTATTTTTTTGTTATATTTCTTATAGTTTATTACTATGCCTTATACGTAGCGAAGCACGTACCGGGCAGCTAGTGTATTCTATATAAGAAGCTGTTAGTTGAAAACGGAGAGACTATATCTCAAAGATACACAATTACAAAGATACCCAATTAGTGCATGCACACACTCTTATATGGTACAGGGATTCATTGCAGATCAGAAAGAAATTATTGAAATGTTAAACTTGCACGTGTTTTATGTGGTATGTATTTGGCATGAGAAGCTAGTTAGTTGAAAACTGGTAGATTAGATCTATCTCAAAAGATAGAAACAATTAGTGCATGCTGACACTCTGATATGGTATAGGGATTCATTGTAGATCAGAAAGAAATTATTGAAATGTATGAACATCCGATACATTTTTTCAGCAAAATGTAATAGGCCAGACTTCGTTTCAAAGAATGTGGATCATATTGCAATAACAACTGCGAAGATATCCGTAGAGGTGATGTGTTTTGTGCTGCCGTTTGTGTACCAGGTTGTTACTGTGCAAAAGGTGTTTTAGATCAAGCTAGTAACCGATGCATACCCGAGAACATGTTAACTCTTCATAACAATCGAGAAAAATACTGAAAAATATATAGGTACTCCAGGATCCCGAATAACTCATAATTTTAATATAGTGTGAAAAAGAACGAGATATCCATGACTTCGATAAATAAACTCTTTTCTAATTATGTATTCTTTCAATTCAACCAATCCAATCTTCCTATAAGAAACCCCCCCTTATATAGAATAGGAATAATCATGCAAAAGAAATGTAAACTGAGTTTTTTGCTACTCTTCATGCGCAAAATAATTTCATGATTTTGAATTAGATATTGAAAATCAGAGAATACAACAGCGACGAGGAACATGAAAAACCCTAATTCGAATTTGAAATATCATGGATTAAGTAGGGAATAGAAATTAACATAAAAAAAGATATTACGGATCTAATCACATACTTTCATCAAAATAACGATTTTGTATCGATCTAACCTCTTCAACTGTAACCAGCGCCATCTCAGAGAGAATTCACAGAAGAAGTAGGTACTCTGCTTCATAATTCAGAACATGAATTTAATAGAGTAAAGAATAGTAAATCGATAGATATCACAACCATCGACATATAATAGAGAAGAGACGCTATGACATCTAATTGAGTAAGGAAAAATAGTCCACTGGGCGGGGCTTAGTCGGGGACCAATATGGCGGAAAGTTCAGGTTGAATTAAGTTGCCAGTTTTCTGTTCACATATTTCACCCAAAAATAGGACGTGTTGGGTCTTTAGGAAACTGTACAAATAAGGTCAATTGAATATCAAATAAACAATTTTTCTTCAGGCGATAATATACACACATAAAAAGATATCAGAATACTAAGACAAACTAGCAAAATTTTCGAATGCGGAAACTGTTCAGTAGTCATCCCTACCTGTGATATGTTTTTTTCTTTCCTGCTTGAAAAAGCCTTACAGCCAACGATACCATTTTATTGTATATTATTGAGCAGAAAAAATCACAATTAAAATAGAAAAAGGCGCAAAAATCACTATTTCTACAAAAAATTCAACGATTTCAAATTTGACGTTAGGTGGTAGAATATTTCGAATCTGATATTACGTTTATTTCAATGATGGCAACTCTATACTATCCTATCTCTATGATATCAACACATATCAAAATCATCTCCAGAGTTAATAAGGTCTAGATTATTTTACACTCGATTATTTGAATCGCTCGGTCACTTGAATAACATTGTATGAAAAAATCAATGGAATTCTGGCCCCTGCTCGTCAACACTATTTAATTACAAGCTTTCCACTTAAGTTATTCTCTCAAACTTTGTACGACATATCCCTATTGAGTTTGCGTAGTCTTCTTGAAATGTGTCTAATCTTAGCAAGAAAAATTTAAAAAAACTTGAGCAGGAGCTTTTGAGCTCTCGTTGGATGATGAAGCAATAATAAAACCATTACCTCAAATTTTAAATGGAACTTGCGATTGAAACCAAATATATACATAAATGCAGAATCTCAGCATAATAGGAATTATATTCTGGAAATTATTCAGAAAATTAAATACCCGAAAAATAAGTTCTTAAAAAAAATTCAATTCTATGGTTCTCTGATGATCCCATCCTTTCGAGATTTTGCATGAACCTTTAGTTATCAGTCTTCTTCAGAAAAATAAATTTCAGTCGAATCGGATATCCTGTTATGGAAATATAAAGTTTCTTCTTTCAATATTCCAATTGAATTTTCTATGGTTTGTGTTACACTGTGGCCACAAAAATTTGCATAAGGCTTATTATGAGCATCTTACATTTCGCCGCAACATTTCCTTTCGATTGGTTTTGTTCTGTCTGAGATATTAAGGAACAAAATTTTGAATGGCCATATTTATGGAACACCATATAGTATTGTCTGGCTAACGAACTTAACCGAGGCATTTGGGAACAGACTCACCCTAAAAAGTCTCTTAGACAACCATTCGAAAGTTATGGTGCTAACAGCGAACGGGACGGTTCCATGGAAGATTGAGTTGTTTGACCACGGATTCCTATCAGGGATCAAATCCTATCGTTTTGAGATCATTTCCGGCTCATAATTCTAAAATTACAGATATAGCACTCGTTTAAGTAGAACGAGCGCTCAAAAAAGATGTTATCCAACGTGATCTCCAGAAGGAAAAAACCCTTCAAGAAGAAATTCCATTGAATATGATTGTTTTTGGAAAATTATGACAAAAAGTATTTTCACTAGGAGTTTAAAAAATACATCTGTGGAAAAGGAGAATCTTCTAAACAAACAATTTACGAGTTTCGCGTTTTATTTCAAGTTGAAAGGTTTAAGCAATAATAACTAGATATATTCCAGACTATGAACAACTGTACATGTTTGTTGTGGATTTTTCCATGCAAATACCGGTGTCCCAAATCCGTGTCTAGTGAGGGGATCTCAGAAACCAGATGAGCGTAACAAAATGTAATGAAGAAAAAGTGATTACTTTGACGAATTTTAATGAAAAAAGTGCCCTGTATAATGTTTTTAGTTTCATGTTTGTAACTTCCGTAAAAAAGAAGTTGGGAGAACTTTTCATTTGACGCCATTTGCCAATTTTCTCTAATAGCTCGAAGACGGTTTGACTTAGAAGGTTGCGGTTTCACCAATGAATACTCTCAAAAATCGAGCCGCTTATTTTGTTCTAGCTCATCGGATTTCTGAGATCCCCCATTAGACAAACGAATTTAGGACACCCGGTCATACATGGTACTCTCAATATTCATTCCAATCTCAGTGTTTTCCTTCAAAATGTAATTCTGCTTTTGTTCCATTGAACGCAAATTTCAAAGGGAGAGCAGTAAAAAATTAAACGAGAAATGTTATGTTAATCTAATGAATTGATTGCTGAGGACAATGACCAATTTTGTTTCAGATGACGAGTGTAGCGATCCTGATATGGTCTACAATCCTTGTGGGCCATCCTGCAATACATCCTGCGGAAATATTCAGAGAAGAGGAACACAATGTTTAGATGTATGTGTACCAGGTTGTTTTTGTAAGAAGGGAGTGCTGAATGAAAAACTGGTAAATGTATTTTCCTCAACCCAGTGCCCCAGAGGAAAGTGATACTGAAGTGAACATAGTTTTATATTATATGTATCATCAGTTTTATATTTTTTTTTTCAAACGAGTTGGAATTCCGGTCAATCATTCTGACCGCCTAATGAAATTTATAGCTTGATTTATACCGACCTTACTGAACGGATCTTGATTATTATTTTTTTGTACTTATGACTAACTGTCAATTATAAGATTTTCTTCATTTATAATGTACTGAAGATTCAAAGCAACACATATGTATCTAATATAATAATTATATAAGTTGACTTAGATGCAGTTTCGCAATGGTACCCAAACCCAGTAGGTACAGTAAGGACAGATGTAAGAGGTTCTTTAGAGTCGTTTAATTCTGGGAAGTCAACTAAGGAATTTCGATTTAAAAGCGCTCGAAATTGTTTTTAATAGAATAGATAAGTGTGGTTGGTCTTAAACGAAGCAGGGTTTCACGGAATTCAGTCGCCTTGGTTCGCTGGAAGGGTGAGGAGAGTTCGTTCTGTTTCGCGCTTTTTACCAAAATCAACATTTTTTCTCTGATGAAGCCCATTTTCATCTCAATGGCTATGCAAACCAACCAATTGCCGGTATTTGTCTTCAGAAAACCTCAAAGAGAACATGAAACTCAATTGCATAGTCTGAAATTCATATTTTGGTGTGCAATACACGCACAAGGTATTATTGGCTCGTACTTTTTCGAAGACCGATGCTGCTGAGCAGAAACAGTGGATTCTGATCGTGGACATGTTAAACAATTTTGTCGAGCCAGCTCTACGAGACTTTGATGGATACAATCGCAACACTTGGTTTCAGCAAGACTGGGCCACTTATTACACTTCAAACCGGTCTTTACCTGCTATGCAGACGGTTTTTCCAGAAAGATTTCTAGGCGTGGACTTCCATGGCTCCCCAGAAGCCTGGACTTGACACCTCGCGACTTTTAGTCATGGGGATGACTCATAACTGTAGTCTATCGCAACAATCCTCGTACTCTAATTGCGTTGAAGAAAAATATCCGCCAGGAAATTCAAGCCATCGGTCCAGAAACTTTGCGACTTGTTTTTCTGAATTTGGATGTTTGACTCGAAAGTGCCAGCAGAAAAACGGTGGACATTTGCACAGCGTAATATCTAAGAAATGAATTTCCATAGAGCTGAGCTTTATTTGTAGAAAAAAAATTAAAATGACTTGATCGTTTTTTTTTCATTCCTCTTTAAAAACGGAATTCCTTAGTTGACCACCGAGTACAATGAGCATACAGCTACAAGGACTACTACTGACTACTACTTTGGATATTTCAAACCTTCCAAGACAAGCGTAATTACAACGTTATAGTTATTAAACCTAACCAACCAATTTTTTCCTGGCTTCAGCACCTAACAATGGTTCCCACAAAGTTTGAATGAGCAATCTAATCATTATTTGAAGTTTAGTCTATCGTTTATGTAAAAATTAACTACATAACTAACCCTTCGGAAGTTATTGTGCCAACGGCCGGGCGGACGGCCCCACGGACAGAATTGAATTTGACCCGAATTCGTCATCAGGAAGTATAACCCTATCGTTGGACACCATTTTCGGCTCAAATTCGAAAATTACAGACGTTTGGGCGAAACGATATAACACTTGTTTAAGGAGAACGAGCGCTCTAAAAGAGAGAAGCATTCTTACTGGATATTCACACCCAGAACGAAGGCAGCATAACCTATACAAGATCGGTAAGGAAAACCCTGATATCTGTAGGTTATGCGTATCAGCCACAGAAACCACAGAGTACATATTATACCAATGCAATGTGTCGTTGCAAACCACATTACTCAACTGATTTGGCCAACATAAGATCAAAGTTCTCTAGGAAAACGATCAATTTTGCGAATCAGATTACATTCCGGTGTAAAATGTAGTTCTAGTAGGTATATTAACGCACAAAAGATCTCATTGGTCGCTGTAGAGAAAAGTAGTCATCGTGCCACAATCTAATCAAATCAATCCAAGATTAAGGAGAGAAAGAGAGCAACGGAGAGACTACGATGATTTAGCGCCATCTATGTGTCAGCATTAAGTATGAAATTCAAAAGAATGGGTAAAATCAGAGATTGTAGAGGCCGTTTGGGCAAAAAACAGGACATTTCAAAACATTTTCATGATTGCACGTGGGTAACCTCGTCGTGGCTTCTTTTTAGTTGCGTTATGTATTGTGTTTGTGTTTATCTATTTTGTATGGTGATGAACTGCAAACTAATAAAAAGACCAATCTGAACCTGAGAAAATGGAAATGTAGGTATTGAAACTCGTTCATGTATCTCTGTTTTCCATAGCCTTTTAATTTCAGTGCTCTCAATGGATATATTTCTTTGGGCAAACAGATATTGATCTCAGCAACTGTTACAGAATGTGCGGTGAGGATTTTTCTACAGATCAAATGAAAACAAATGGAAAGCACTATCCTGTTGAAATTTCCATCGTTTTTCAATTCATCTTCAAATTGTAGTTTATTTTTAATTGTTTTTGATAATTCGGTAACTGATATGTAAAAAAATCATTGATTTGTATTCAATTTCATTATTACATTTTTTGTGAGTAATGATTTCTAATAGAACTATAGCAATACAGTATCGTGTTTCATTAATATCAATTCTTTTTAACAATGTTGAGATGAAAAATAACATCCTGATCACGAAGTAAAGCACTAACTTTGTTTTATCGATCATGATGTTTTTTTCTGGGCTCGAGTCTAAATTTGATGTAATACGTAGGAATAATTTAATTCGAATTTGGCACCCATTATAACAGTAATCTGGATTGAAAAATGTCTCCTTTTCAGTGCATCTATGTGTCAGAATAATCAACTAACCGAAAACGTAGTCGATTTTAGTACTAGAGTTGTTGGGGCATTTCCTATCATAGATAAACTATAATAGATGAGTGCCACTCGTATATTCCGCGACATCTGTCGGAGGAGGAGACTAATACACGAAAAAATTATTTTCAATTTGATATTAGATGTCGTTGCATTCATGGAAATCCTATCGAGAAAATAGTAAGTATGTAAAATCTCTATTATCAAAAACTTTGAATTGTCAACTGACACAAGGAGTGGTTTGACACGTTCTTTTTGAAATATAATAAATTTCGATATGCCTGCAAGAGTGAAGACGTGCTGTGTTATTGGATGTGAAAATCGAGATGCAAAAAGGTAATTTCAAAATATATATTATATATATTCTGTTACCTATAGAATTAAGATAGTTTTCAAAACAGTTTTTTCATGTATTGAATAAGTTTAGTCGGTTAATACTCATATTTTGTATTACTGAATTCATTATTTTTAGTTTTTGAGAATGTTTTCAATGCAATTATTAGTTTATTGATTAGATATTTATGAAATAAATCTGTATTTTCAATTGGTGATACCTATTTCAGTTAATAAATTTTTATTCTATCCAGAATTTGATTATTGATCCTCATTTCTCGATTCCAAAAGAAGATCAGATGAAAGTTCGTTGCAGGTATTATTTTCATGAAAATAAATTTCCTCACTCATCGATAACTTGCACGAATCCATTTCTGATTTCCTTTTGGAAATTGAATTTCAAAACACTTTTTGCTTCTTGTATATGGGTGTACCTACCTATTCAAAAGGTGCACTACAGAATTCTTTATGAGGCAGCTTTACGATATAGATTCCTTTTTCAATTGAGCTTTTTTCACACGAATTAGTAATGTTGTAACAAAAAAAGATGTCGTTGAAGCTTGTTCTACTAGTGTCTCATCTATTCTCCGTTTAGTTAGTCTATGTTTTCTATCTTTTCTCCTTAATTTTTAATCAAATCTTTATGAATTACTCACTTCAAGAACATTGTTACTCCAGTCGATTCCATAGCTCGACTTATACCTCTCCACGATGCCAGCATGTTGTACTTCTGTTAGCAGTCAGGGGTAATCTAGTATCTACTTGAACAGGGGCAGCACAGGCCTCTTCAGTCTTTTGAGTCTTCCCAGAACTACCACTTTTAGCTAACTTGCCCAGTTCACACCCCATTTTGTTCAAAATATGATTATAAGCATAAACACACCGAAACACAAAATACAGATAAACGCACTTTCTTCAACTCGGGTAGAGTAGAGTGTGGTCACGGAAGAAATTCCACCACCTGAAAATGAAGAAAATCAATCATTAAAACTCAATGCAAATCGACTTACATATAACACAATTTCAATTCGTTGGCTAAAAGTGAGATCACTGGATTTATTCAATTGTGTTTATGAAAAAAAATTTTTTTTCGCAATTTCAACCACTTTTCAGCTCTAAATTAGTACGTTAACTACATATGGGGAGTTCATTCTTAAATGGCTCCAAGACGCTCGCCTGAATATAAGCTCATAGTTAAAGGTCAAGTTATTTTAATGCTCACGCGTTACAGTTCACTGCGACCTCAAGGTCTAATGTATCCCCTTATATAGCTGTTCCGACCACATCCTTTCATAGCTCGCCATCCATTTCCAGAGATCTGATAAAATCCAATATCTGTGAAGGCTTCAATGAGGCTAGTCCCTCACTCTTACAAGTTTCTCGCCCAAAACATTTTCTCCTTAGGCTCGAAATGTCAAAGTATTCCATGACTAGGTGAATGGGGTTTTTTTCCTCCTCACCACAGAACCTACACTCGTCAGAATCCGACAAACCCATCCTCAACAGGTGCTTCCTAAGGCGACAGTGTCCTGTAAGAAAGCCAGTGGGTAGGTGTAATTGTTTCTTACCAAGATTCAGATATCTTTTGGATCTTGCTGTTTCAAAGTTCCGAAGGAACTTAGTGGAATGATCCATCCCTGGGAGATTCCGCCAAAGTTTCTCCCCCCTCGGCTTTCTCCTTCTCCAGAATTCCTTCTATAGGTACATTTACCTATACCACAGAAGGGTTCTGGGCCAATGAGTGACATTCGTGTACCCTTTTTGGTAAGTGTGTTGACCTTCTCGCGTCCTTTGATTCCCGAATGGCTTTGAGTCGATGACGTAGGAGCTCAGTGCTTTAATAGCTTGACTATCTGAGTGTATGACTTTATCGCACTTCTGATATCCAGGGCGTTTCCTAAACATGCGGCAAAAATTCAGGGGGTTGTTCCTTGGACTATTTTAAGCATGTTTTGTCCTTTGATGATTTTTTGAAAAACCTCTTTGTTTCGAAGATACAAGGCGAACAACATTTTTCTTATTTTTTAAATTAATAATAGTTTAAATAAAAATGCGTACCGCACTGTGTTCACTAAGTAGGTACAATTTATTTTAAATTTGTTTACCAACATTCCAATTACTAAAAACGGCCAGTTTTTTGACTTAAATTGTAAGTTCAGATGGTAAAGGAATACAGATTAAACACGGTTTTCATTTGAATTCGTTTTGTGATGTATTAGCAATTAACATTTATCTTTGACTATTATGAATCGCTATACACTGGCTAGAGGTGGTCATTTTCAACAGTTTTTGTAGGTTAAGTTAAATTTTCATGTAATTTTTCATAATAAATGTCATTATCTAAAATTTTGTTTCCCCTGTATCTTCGAAACAAAGAGGTTTTTCAAAATTATCAAAGGACAAAATATTCTTAGAATAGTCCAAGGAACAATACCCTGAATTTTGCCGCATGTTTAGGAACACCTTGTAGACTACAGGCCCGTGTTTGAAAAAATTATGGGTCATTTGAACCACCAGGTGACCTATCTAGAACGATA